>CM060106.1:11285512-11360512 GCA_030522415.1 Channallabes apus
CTGAAAAGTGACAATTTTAAATTAAAGACTCGCTGAGACGTCTTTAACCGTGAGCAGGGTTTCAAGTGTCTCAGTGTGTGAAACACACACACACACACACACACACACACAGGTCTACAGTTTTATTTACACACTCCACCTCACACTGATTTCTGATTTCAATCTTCCACTAATGGATGCACTAATGGGCAGACCAGTGGGCGGAGCTATGTAAATTAAGTATGTAAATCAGTAATAAATCCACTCTCCTAATAAGTGGATATGATTTTTTTTCTGAAATCAACACTGAAATGAAACTACCATGCTCACACCCTATTCACTTAGATTAGTGTGCGCTATAGGGCAGTCAGGTGACCTGTCATGTGACCTGTCAGTAAAACCTTATTAGATTAGATTAGATTCAACTTTATTGTCATTGCACATAGTTACAAGGCAACGAAATGCAGTTAGCAGTGCAATATAAATATATACAGATCTATAAAACTATATATATATTTAAATGAGCAGAGATGGATAAATTAATGTACTGAATAATTGTAAATTTACAGATATGTCTAAATATAAATATGTGGAATAAAGATATACAGAAACTATATATAGATGAATTTACAGTATGTGCAATAATATATATATATATATATATATATATATATATATATATATATATATATATATATATATATATATATATATACTGTCTATGTGCAGATTATACAAATAAATGTACGGGGAATATTTACAGAGATAGTATACAGGGATATTGGGTTATCAGTGATGGTGATCCATGTAAGGGGGTAGGTGTTTGGTGAAGTGTTCAATAAGGTCACCACTGTGGGATAAAAGCTATTCCTCATCCTGCTGCTTTTGGCTTTTAGGCATCTGAACGTTTTTCCAGAGGGAAGGAGAGAAAACAGTTTATATGCAGGGTGATAAGATCTTCTTGTACACTTCCTCAAAGCCATGAAGTGGGGTCCCAATGATGCGCTGGGCGGTTTTCACCACCCTTTGGATGGATTTACAGTCCGAAACAGAGCAGTTAGGAGGCTCTCTACTGCACAACGGTAGGAATTGTTCATTATGTCCTTAGAAAGGTGATTCTTCCTCAGTAATCTCAGGAAGAAGAGACGCTGGGAAGCTTCCTTGAGGAGACTGGAGGTGTTAGTGATCCAGGTTAAGTCCTCAGAAATGTGTATCCCCCTTATACAGGTCTGAAGGAAACATAACACACTAAAGTGAAGTTTTACAGTTTAAACTCTGTCCTTATCTATTTAACATTTCTTTAATATTCTGAGCAACACTTTATTGTTTATTTCCATTTTTTAAGTTTTTAACAAAAGGCAAAAGGGCCCTAAAGCAAAAGTTTGTGCAATTCAGTAACACCCCCTTTGGCTATATATACTGTAGGCAGCTTAGAGTCTTTCTTTTGATGTTCAGTCGAATTTCATTTGTTTTTCCTCCCGTTCGTTCTTCTCGGCTTTTAGTTCAGTCAAAGCATTTCTGCGTCTGCAGATTTTTGCTGATGTTCAGGTCGCAGGGACCGTGTGGCCCGAAACCTGCAGTTCGCTCCTCTTCAGGTGGTCCGCTGTGGATTTTAAGGTGTGTTTAGAATCATTAACAGCCTCTTAACATTTTCAGGTGTTTTTTTTTTTTTCTCGACAGACACTCTGCTGTTAAATAACTGGTATTTAATTGAGTTCTCGTTATGGATGTTGCTTCACAGAGCTTGTTTATAAAAAAAAGCTCAGGCGTGTTTCGGAGTTCAACTATAAAACCCCTGATGTTGTAATTTTCAGTGAGGATGCAGGAGAGCTTTATTTCTGGTGACTCCTCCATGGAGGTCATGTGTATTTCTGGGCAGTAGACGAGCGCATCACCGCTCTAGTGTTTGTCGGATTTTCCTCAAGGTCTTCTGGAGTCAAGCAAGGCTTTTGTTTTGGCTTTCTGGCAATCCTACTTAGAAAGTTTCCATGGTCTTCCAGACCTCATGCTTGACCTCCACCGTTTCTGTTAACTGCCAATTACATTACAGACTGAGGACACAGCTAGCTGAAAACACTCAGAGGAGGTCACAGCTGCTGGAGTTGAAATTTCCTTACAATGATTTTGAACAAGCCATAACCCTAACCAGCTAACTAAGGGTCCTAAACATTAAACAAGAGCTAAAACCTTTTTGGGGCAGCACGGTGGCTTAGTGGGTGCCTTGCACCTCTAAGGTCCGGGTTCGATCCCCATCCAGGTTCAATTCCCATCTCTGGTGTGCATGGTCTTTGTACTCCTTTTGCTTGGTGGGTTTCCTTCAGGGACTCCGGTTACCTCAGACAGTCCAAAGACCTGCAGATTAGGCTAAAACTTTTGTAAAAAGAAAGGAGTCTATATATATATTTCTTTATAAATCATCTCATGTGATCATGTGATGTTCCTTTCAGAACCTACGGCATTTTGGTTGTATTTCATACACTACTGGAAATGTCTAAAAGTTTGTGTACCCCTGACCATTACACCCATAACTGTGGCGCAGGGAGTATCCTGCCTGGTATATTGCCATCTAGATGCCCCGCCACTAAGAATAAAAGTTTACTAATGTACAGTATGAAGACTAGTGTGTGTATTGTACTGAAAAGCAGCACATGCTATTGATTAATGCTTCACCAATCACAACAGTGTTTAGGTTAGGTGTCTAACATGCAAAGGATTTAGTTACCCTTTAGTTTCCTCCTGAATCTCACCTCTCATTTCTCCAGGCCCTTCATATGATTCATTTCCTCGAGCTCGTGAGGGCAGGAGACGTTACGGATCCTCAGTGAGGAGAGACTGTAGAGGATGTGAGTTCAGTACCGCAGACTGAAACATGGCAACATATAACTCACATGTGTTCACACTGTCATGTACGATGGAACAAACTGAAAAGCTGAAATTGTGTTTCAGTAGCGAGTCAATGACAGCAGACTGGACCAAAACATAGGGTGTAGAGGTTCGGATCACAAAAAAAAAAAAAAACACTTTTTAATTATAAAGATTGTAGAAGATCATGAGAAACTTCAGCATCATCAGACTCGTCCTCTACCTGTCTCAGAGCGTTATTAGAGCACAGGGCGTGAAGCGTATAAGGGCCACTTAGCGCATTAACACAAAGCGACCGCTGCTTCTGTTTCTTTTGTAAATACTGAAGTTCTTAAAGAGCGATATTTTGCAATTTCTATAGAAACAGTGGTGAAGTGTTATAGACAACCATGCGTGTCTGGGGAAAGGGGAAAAATGGCTTTTATCTTGTTTGAGACCAGCAATGCTCTACGGCTTAGAGACAGTGGCACTGAAGAAAAGACAGGAGGCAGAGCTAGAGGTAGCAGAGCTGAAGATGCTGAGGTTCTCTTTGGGAGTGACAAGGATGGATAGGATCAAGAATGAGTTCATCAGAGGGACAACCCATGTTAGATGTTTTGGAGATAAAGTCAGAGAGGCCAGATTGGGGTGGTTTGGACATGTTCAGAGGAGAGAGTGTGAATATATCAGTAGAAGGATGCTGAGGTTGGAACTGCCAGGCAGGAGGTCTAGAGGAAGACCAAAGAGGAGATTTATGGATGCAGTGAGAGAGGACATGAAGTTAGTTGGTGTGAGAGAAGAGGATGCAGAGGATAGGGTTAGATGGAGGCAGATGATTCGCTGTGGCGACCCCTGAAAGGGAACAGCCGAAAGACAAAGAAGAAGAAGATCTTGTTTTGCTCTCAAACATATAAACATAGGACCATGTGTGAACCAATTGGAAAAAATCTCAAAACCACTCCTGAACCAAGTGAATGAAGCTGTTATAGCTGCAAAGGGGTGGGGCCAACATCATACTAAACCCTATGGATTAAGAATTGGACATTACTCAAGTTCATATGCATGTGAAGGCCAATACTTTTGGCAATATAGTGTATATTATATTATATTATATTATATTATATTATATTATATTATATTATATTATATTATATTATATTATATTATATTATATTATTCATTCATTCATCTTCTATACCGCTTTATCCTGTATTTAGGGTCGCAGGAGAGGCAGGGTACACCCTGGACAGCGTGCCAATCCATTGCAGAGCACACACACACACACACACACACACTCATTCACACACTATGGTCAATTTTTGGGAACGCCAGTTAGCCTAATCTGCATGTCTTTGGACTGTGGGAGGAAACCGGAGTACCCGGAGGAAAGCCACCAAGCACGGGGAGAAAATGCAAACTCCATGCACACAGAGACGGGAATCGAGCCTGGCTGGGAATCGAACCTGGACTCTGGAGGTGCAAGGCGACAGTGCTAACCATTACACCACCGTGCCGCCATATTATATTATATTATATTATATTATATTATATTATATTATATTATATTATATTATTCATTCATTCATTCATTCATTTTCTATACCGCTTAATCCTGTGTTCAGGGTCGCGGGGGACCTGGAGCCTATCCCAGGAGACTTCGGGCACTAGGCGGGGTACACCCTGGACAGGGTGCCAATCCATCGCAGGGCACACACACATACACACACTCACACACCCAATCACACACTACGGGCAATTTAGGAACGCCAATTAGCCTAATCTGCATGTCTTTGGACTGTGGGAGGAAACCGGAGTACCCGGAGGAAACCCACCAAGCACGGGGAGAAAATGCAAACTCCATGCACACAGAGACGGGAATCGAGCCTGGCTGGGAATCGAACCTGGACTCTGGAGGTGCAAGGCGACAGTGCTAACCATTACACCACCGTGCCGCCATATTATATTATATTATATTATATTATATTATATTATATTATATTATATTATATTATATTATATTATATTATATGTAAATGACATAAATAGTTTAAAATTAATTAAATATTAATGTAATTATTTTTATTAGACAATTTAATAATTACGAAGATCATTATATGAAGGCATTATTTTAAAATGATCTGAATGAACCTTTTCATTTATTTATTTTTCTCTACACTGCTTTGTATGTTTTGATCAGTAGTGTGTGTGTGCGCACTTGTTTGTATAATTGTGTAGAATAATAATTGCGCCACTTTCCCGACCACAGTCTGTATATGACCGGGACCCCCCCATGAAGCCACCTGTAGGTTCTGATAAGTTACAGAAATATTCACCCCCTGTTCAGTTGTCATGAACATGAAACCTAGCTATAGGGATCTAAAGCGTGTGTTTTGTACTGGGCTGGAAACATGTTGAACTCTGTTTTTAAAGTTTAACACAGGCCTCTTTGTGGATTGTCTCATGTTTAGAGACAGCTAGTGGTCATTCGAGGAACTGCATATTTTGTTCAGAACACGTGTGCTGCGCTAAAACACCCCCTGCCACATCTTTATTATGATCAACTATTAAATTCCTGCTAATAATGAGTCTTAGTCATGTGACACCCTTTGTTAACTTTAATGAAAACTTGGCATATAAAATGTCTTTTTTTTAACGTATGTATTTTGATCGGATCTCTGAACAAAAATTTGTAAACAGTATGTGTTCATGCAATAGATTTTTAGATACAACATGTATTTTTTTGTTGTTTTCATATTTCATATTTAGTCCATTTTATATAATTTTGAAAAATTGTTCGTATTTAAAAAAATTTAATTCAAAGAGTAAAATGTTTATTTATGGTAAACAGCTTGCATGACAAACACATGCAAGCTCAGGTGTGTGTGATTCAGGTGTGTGGGACTAGTGTTAATTTTGTCAGATATTATCAATTTTAGTCATAGACCTAGTCCCGGAATAAGTGTCCATGTTAGTTTTAGTTAACTAGTTTCATATTTAGCCAGTCTTATCCTACTTTTGTTTAGTCACGTTTTAGTCGACTAAAAGTCTGGACATTTTAATCTAGTTTTAGTCCGAAGAACCTTTAAGTATTTCAGTCGAGTTTTAGTCAATAAAAAAGTAGCATTTTATCATTAAGATTATTATTAATTAACTCAACAGTCAATCTAGTCTAGTCAAAACTATTTATTTTTAGTTTTTCACAAAATAATTATGTTAATATTTAAAATGCATCTTTTCATCTGATGTTTTTAGCCAATTATATTTATTTTTAACATCACAACACCTGCTGGACAATAACAGTACAGTGTTTTAAAACTTTTTTTAAATATTAATTTAAGCACTTGGACTGTTGTAGAGATTCTGTAGCTCCTCTGGGTCTCAATCATTTACTAACCTATTAGATTAATGTGTTTGGCAAAGGTTTAACTATAAAATAGATCACATGTAACAAAACTGGGGTAGGCTGTAAAACTGGGGTAGGCTGTAAAACTGGGGGATTATTATGGGATGCCTTGATGCGCCTCTTCAGGTTTGTGGTATTTTCCCCAGTGATTGTGTTCCCCCACTGTTTCCCCTCCGATATTACGACACATCGGCTTTTTCTCTCCGGTTCCATATGAAGAAACTTGGTCACATCACGTCTCACCGCGAGTCAAACCGCATTGGTCAGATAGGGGTCTAATGAAAGGACATTGTATTGCCGTGGATTGTGACAAAAAGTTAAATGTTGACAAAAATAGAGACAGATGTTTTATTAGTTTTACATTTTTTAAACCACATTTTATCGTCAACAATATTACATGCTGATTTCGTCACCATTCACTGATATCTGTGACGTCTCGTCATCGTCTCATCTTGGTCACAGGAAAAAGTATATGCACAGTATATAATATTTATTAAATAATCTGGATTACACCATGACTGACTGATCTATTTTAATTACTGACACAAAATTACACAAATATTAAATTGATATAATCATATAAAACTGTTGTAATTGTTGTGCGTGAGTAGATGCTATTAGATGGCCTTCAGCGCTGTCCATGGTGGTACATGACGTAATGATGCTGCTCAGAGCGACATCTAGAGGAGCATTACTGCATTACACATACTTCTCACACTCTCTCTTTCTGTCTCTTTCTTGTGTGTGAGGTTAAAGAAGCATTAGTTCCTGCTATTTAATAGACTTTAAGGTTCAGTCATAAACAGAAGCGAGAGAGGAAGTCTCCATAAAGAGTGATAAAATTTTAAACCATGCATTTGAAGTTCTCACACACCACATAAACAGGCTTGTGTGTGACATGTTCTGTATGATGGGATCTGCATGGTGTTTGTGGTTCAGGTGTGTGTGTGTGTCTTTCCTCTCAGCACGTTCTCTTCAGCTTGGCGAGGTTATGAGGATAAATCTAACTGACTCACGGTTTCACGATCCTCCATAAATAAAGTCAGGAGCGCGGCTCAGGAGTTCTCGCGGTTCTGTGTTGTATCGTCGAGGCGTCTGTCATCTCTTCTCCCCGGATTCAGGTTCTCGGTTGATGAGATTAAATGAAATGTCGTGCAACATCGCTTCATTCACGTGTCTTTCAGGAGTGCGTGTAAAGCTCCAGAAGTCCCAGTGAACAGAGCGGCTGCTGTGTAACACAACGTCCCCCATCACTCTGAGATCATACACACAACCCGTCATCCTCTAAACAACAGCAGCTAAAGTACTGACAGAGACTTCTGCGTGTGTATCTGTCTGACCAGGGTGTAATTCTGACCTCTGATTTGTAAGTTTGGTGTAAGGTGACAGGATGGAGATGATTGACGAGATATTCAGGTCATCTTGCAGCTCTTCTCATGCGACTGCTGGTTTCTCTCTGGATCTCCTTATCGCCAGTCTGAGAGCAAGATCCTGTGAGGTTCAGCTGTTCAGTGATGAGGAGCTGCAGATCCATGAACTTTCACCTGTGTGTCGTGTGACAGAAGGTCTGTGGTGCAGATCTGTAGATATATTGTGGACTAGCGTACGTGGATGTGATCAGTGATATTATTATTATTATTATTATTATTATTATTGTTATTATTATTATTTGAAGTTGAAGTCCACGTCCATGTCTGTGTGTCTTTCTGTACAGCAGGACTCTCTGTCTAACTTATTAATAGACAGAAATGACATTCTGTAAGGTTGAGTATCTGACGCCTTGTTTACACTAAGTTGTCCTTCTTTGGTGGTCAGACAAATACACTCCCTGTTCGGTAATCGGAGAGAGAATCACAGATGAGAAATGGAAAAAGTAAATCAGATAAAGATGAAGTTTTGTCTTAAAACGACTCTAGGGTGTTAAAATTCACTTTTACCACTTCAGCGCTGTTATTTCAGACAAAGTGAAAATATGAACTAATCCCAGTAAAAATATTCACTTTATCTTTTCTAATTAATATCTATTGGTGCAGGTGTTTGTTTACATTGAGACAGTAGCGCATTAGTAGATTATTATAAAGTAGATTATTAAATCCCACACATAACTGTTCATAACATCACTTTTACTCAACATTTAATCTTCAGACAGAGATCTAAGGACTGCAGGAGATTCAGTAAAGTCTAGACAGACAGTTTTGTGTGATTCTCAGACAGACAGACAGACAGACAGACATGTTTCTGACTGGTTTCTGGTCCTCCAATGTATGAAATGTAAAGATATTATTGAAAACCTCTCCTTCACAGTGCTGTGCAAAAGTATTCCTTGAATTTTTCCAAAATGTACATTTGATTGCGATTTTATGTGATAGACAAACACAAACAATTAATGCACACAATAATTGTTGTGTGCATTTCTATTCACCCCCTGGGTCAGTACTTTGTAGATCCATCTTTCTCTGTAATTACAGCCGTAGGTCTTTGTCATGTATCTCTACCAGTTTTGCACATCTTGAGAGTCAAAATGTTGCTGGTTCTTCTTCGCACAATAGATCAGGCTCGGTCCAGTGCTGGATGGAGAGCGTCTGTGAACAGCAATTTTCAAGTCTTGTTACAGAATCTCAGCAGGATTTCAGCCTCAACTTTGACTGGACCATTCTGACACATGAACATGCTTTAATCTAGCCCATTCCATTGTATCTCTGGCTGTGTGTTTAGGGTCATTGTCCTGCTGGAAGGTGAAGCTCCTCCCCAGTCTCAGTTTTTTTTCCCCAAAAAAGTTTGATTTTGATCTCATCTGAGCAGAGCATCTTCTTCCACATGTTTACTAGGGCCTCCACATGGCTCATCATAAACTGCAAATAGGAGTTCTTACAGCTTCCTTTCAAAAATGGCTTTCTTCTGGCCGCTCTTCCATAAAGGCCAGATTTGTGGAGGTCACAACTAATATTTTTCCTGTGGACAGATTCTCCCACCTGAGCTGTGGATCTCTGCAGCTCCTCCAGAGTTCCCATGGGCCTCTTGGCTGCATAAGAGAAAGCGTTATATACAAGCTCATTTAAGAGAAGCAGCAGGATGGAATCAGATCAAATCCAATCTGGCAGAGCACAGAAGCCAATGTGAAGACAATGTGTTCTGGCTCCTATTTTTTTTTAGTTATGATGTCATAATTAGTCCTGCCAGAGTCCTTGCTTGCACTCTACACTAAATATGGGATGCGTGTGGTGACTAGTGACAGTTCCACTTTACGTTGAAGATGGTTCTGTCCTCTGTTCTGATATACACAGCTGTTTCTCTGAGGACTCGTGACTGCAGTCGCTCGATAGTTCAGGACTGGAGTTTCCTACAGTCTACTGATCCTCCAATAACTAACTGGACTCCATATGAACTTCTCCACATCTCCTGTTATACTGAACATCCAGCCTCCTAACACACAGTATGAGTGCAGATCAATCCCTGCTATCTGTTATCACTCAGATGAGGATGGGTTCCCTGTTCAGTCTGGTTCCTCTCAAGGTTTCTTCCTATTACCATCTCAGGGAGTTTTTCCCTCAGCACCGTCACACTCGGCTCGTTCATCAGGGACGATCTGATCATTCTGATTCACACACACACTCACATCTCATACACACTTCTGTAATTTACTTTTGATTGTGTATAGCTGCTTTACGACAATGACAATTGTTTAAAAGCGCTATAGAAATAAAATTTAATAGAATTGAATTGAAGTTTAAGTGTGTGTGTGTGTGTGTGTGTGTGTGTGTGCGTGTGTGTGCATGTGTGCGTGTGTGTTTGTGTATACGCACTGGTAGTACATCAGCAGAGAAACAGAACTGAATCCTCATCCTTGTGTTCCACATCACTGCTGTGTATCAGAACGACACTACACTGTCATGTGATGCTGAAGAACACAAGTGTAAGGAGCAGTGTGTCACTCACACACACACACACACACACACACACACACACACACACACACACAGCTGTATGTGTTTTTTCTATGTGTTTGTGTGTGTGTGTGTGTGTGTGTGTGTGTGCTGGGGGCTGTGGGGGAGTTCAGTAGTGTCGTGATTAAAATTGATTAAATGATGTTAATGTAGTTTAAAGTCGTGAGAGTGTAGTTCTACTTTTCACCGGCAGGGGTCAGTGATGCTCTGTGTTTAATTCAAGCGTCTTTTGCTCCGTGTGTGTATGTGTGTGTGTAGGTGTGTGTGTGTGTGTGTGTGTGTGTGTGTGTGTGTGTGTAAGAGATGTAACCAGTTAGTTGTGTGATGAAGACTGGTAGAATGTAGAAGAGAATCTGACACTGATCCACTAAAACACACACACACATCTCTACACGCACACACACCACACACACAAACTCAGGTGAGAGAAGGTGCCGATCATTTCTGGTTCTAGAGTCAGGTGAGGTGTAACTGAGGGAACGTTGTTCATACTGTACATGAATGAGACTAAATCAGAGTCTCAGTAGCGCACAGGAGCTCGTGAGTTAGTGAACCCCTCTGGTGAAGTACGTTTTATATCGCAGCTCCTCCTCCCAACTGGGTGAGACACCTTGTGGTTGTGTCTGGTAGTACATGGTCTCAATCCATATACAATTACAACACACAAACACCTCTACACACATCTATACACTCATGTCTATATACACACACACACACACACACACGCGTTCCTGCCGCAGCTACACACTTCCAGAGCTGTTAATATTAGTAGAGAGACACATAACCCAGTGCAGCTGACAGACACTGAGGATTAAGTGTGATTCAGTGTGCAGTGAGTCACTGTTCCTGCGTGAGACAAAAGAGAAAATAAAGGGATTAATAACAAACAGGAGACACACACTCATTAGTCCCTCAGGGAGCGCCTACGATTACTGTAGTATTTCTTAAAGCGCAGAAAAAATTGGCGATACATTCGGGTGGCACAGATGGCGTGGCATGTGTGAGACACATCTGAGAGATGTGTGTGAGACACACCTAAGTCGTGGCACGTGTGAGACACACCTAAGACATGACGTGTGTGAGACACAGCTGATAGATGTTTGTGAGACACATCTAAGACATGACACGTAAATCGCATCTGAGCCATTTGTGTAAGACACACCTGCAACATGCACACATGAGACACACCTAAGACATGAGGTGTGAGACACAGCTGAGAGATGTGTGTGAGACACACCTGAGTCGTGACATGTGTGAGACACACCTAAGACATGACATGTGAGACACAGCTGAGAGATGTGTGTGAGACACACCTAAGTCATTCCTGTGGAACACACCTGAGACATTACATGTGAGACACACCTAAGACGTATGTGACACACCTGCACCGTGTGTGAGACGTGACGTGTGAGCCACAGCTGAGACATGACATGTGAGACACACCTGTGACTTGTGTGAGATGCACCCGAGATGTTTGTGAGATGCACCTGAGACATCACGTGTGTGAGACACATGAGACGTGTGTAAGACTCCTCTGAGATGTGTGTCAGCGACACATGAGACATCTGAAACCCTTGTTTACTTTTGTAAATGTCTTTGACTCCCGCCGCCCCTCTCTCTGAGCTTAATAATAAATCAGTGAGTCTCAGGCAGTTCCTTATAGATAATGATTAGCTGCTCAGAGCTCTAATTGCTAAAATCATTAGAACTGAGAGAGAGTGAGAGCGATGGGGGGGCGGGGGTGGGAGAGTGGAACGAGTGCAGCAGTGACAGAGACAGCGCCCCCTGCAGGTGTTGTGCATGTCTTCAGAAACTGAGGTGACAGACGGTGCGGACTCGCCCTGCGCGGACACCGTGTATGCCTGCGAGTCCGGACTGACTACACTAACCTACATGGTGTGTTTATTCACACGGGTGAGGACACGCCCACCTCAGGACCCGTGTAGCCCCTCCCCCTTGCCCCAGTCCCCTGTGGGACATGCCTGTCTGTGTTAGAGAGCAGGGGGCACCACGCAGTGTACGGGGTGTGAATCGGGATGTGCTCACCCCGAGGGAGCGAGGTGTCTAAAGAGAGTGTGTGTGTAACTCACGCCGTTCCCATGGAGACCGTTCACATGCAGGAGGAGGAGGAGGAGGGAGGAAATAATTAATAAATAAAAATAATTCTTTATCAAGGTGTAACACAGCTGCAAGTAATAATGTGTGTGTGTAGTGTGTGCAAATGTGTGTGTGGTTGTGTACATAGTGTGTCTGTGTGTGTGTGTGTGTGTGTGTGTGTGTGAGAGTGCTGGCACTCTCTTAGTGGAGACTTTGCTGGTGCCACACTATTGATCTCTCTCTGTCTCTCTCTCTCTCTCTCTCTCTCTCACACACACACCACACACACACACACACACACACACCATCTGTCAAGCCAAGGCTGTTTATCTAAGTCTGGTTTGTCAAAATATAAAACAACACCGGAAGTAAATTTAATACTCTCAGGAGTATGTGTGTGTGTGTGTGTGTGTGTGTGTGTGTGCAGCACTGGGCTCATTCTAGCATTAAGAGATGAAGTAAGATGTCAAAATAATAATTCTAAAACCAGATTCAAACCAGGTGTGCAGTCCTGGAGCAGGTGGGCGGGGCTTAACTCAGCTCAGTGTGAAATGAGTGTGTTCCCTTTCAAAAGTTACACTCGATGCTGCGCGAAAGCGCTATGGGAAACGATTCCTCGTGACCGGTTGTGAAGCATGTATGTGTCAAACACGCCAAATATTTTGGCATGTATAACCTCGGGCAGGTGACGTCAACCGATGAGGTGCATCTGGAGGTTATAAATAGGCATGAACCGGAAACACCCTCAGGTCAATTTTGTCTGAAGGATGCCCAGTCCCGCATGATGTGCGGCATTGGAGCGCAGCATCTCGTTCCCACTTTTTCAGCGAACAGGGTTACAGTAAACTAACCTGAGACATTCCCTTTCAAAACTACACTCGATGCTGCGTGAAAGCCCTATGAGAACGAGAATACCCTCTCCGCCACACTGCAAGTGTCTGGACTCCCAGGGTTGTGTAGTATGCGCACAGTCCCCCCAATGAGTCTTAGACATAATTCTGGGATGTTGACTCAAGGATCCGCGAGCCTGGCATCCAATTATGAATTATGATCCATGGCAATTTATTGCCCTAGCCACATCAGCAGTCCTCATGCCTCCCTGCAGCATGCCTAATGTACGTTCACGCAGATGAGCAGGGACCCTGGGCATCTTTCTTTGGGTGTTTTTCACAGTCGGTAGACAAGTCTCTTTAGTGTCCTGCGTTTTTAGAACTGTGACCTTAAATGGCTACTTTCTGTAAGCTGTTAAGGTCTTAACGACCATTCCACATGTGCATGTTAATTAATTGATTATGGTTAATTGAACATGCATGGAAAACATTGTTTAAACCCTTTACAATGAAGATCTGTAAAGTTATTTAGATTTTTACAACATTATTGTTGAAATACACAGTCCTGGAAAAGGGGCGTTTCTTTTTTTGCTGAGTATATATATGGGGTCACTTGCAAATTTCTTTGTTTTTGTTTAGTGATTTATTTTCTACATTCTACAACAATACTGGGGATTTCAAAATTATAAAATAACACATATGGAATTAGGTAATTACGTAACAACAACAAAAACACCAGTTAGTTGTTATTTTAAGACACAGAGGTCGGCCTTTCTTTAATAGTTCTTGCAAGAACAGCAGTCAAGTGCATTTGCAAAATCCGTCAAGCACCGTAATGAAACCTCATGAAGGCCGTCCCAGGAGGACGAGACCAAAACCTACCTCTGCTGCAGACGAGAAGTTCAGTTTAGAGTTTAGAGTTATCAGCCTGAAAAATGACCAATTAACAGCACCTCAGATTAGAGGCGTTATGAAGTCTTTACAGAGCAGAAATAGCAGAAACATCTCAATATCAACTGTTCAAAGGAGATTAATGCATTTTTGGACGCCTTCAGCATTCCTTTACAATGTAGAAAGAAATCAGGAACCATCATGGAGTTAGAAAGTGTTCTAAAACTTTTGAACGGTTGTGTATATATATCTGTCTCTTTCTCTTTCTGTTTGTTTCTCTCTCTATTTATGTAAGTTTGTCTCTCTCACCACACACACACACACAAACACACATACAATTAATTACAGGATGGAGGACTGAGACAATAGGTTCAGACATCACCTGGAAGAGCAATTAATAATTCATTCATCTTATGTCGAGTTGTGTGTGTGTGTGCGTGTGTGTCTGTGTGTGTGTGTGTGTGTGTGTGAGAGAGAGAGAGAGAGAGAGAGAGAGAGAGAGAGTTTCTTGAAGACGAGTGCAGATGGTCATCAGATGGCAGCAGATAGTCCTGGTGTGACAAGCTTTTGATATCACCTCAGTGTACATACACACACCCCATATGTCCTCAAGCCACACACACACACACACACACACATGACCTCATTTCACACTTTTCCTCCACACACTGGAACCTGCAACACTGTCTCGAATTAATTTCCTCTAATTTATTTAATTTGTGTGTGTGTGTGTGTGTGTGTGCGGTCTAAGGAGTAAAAATAAAGTAATGGCACCCTTATCATCACTGCTCAAGAAACTGTCAGGGAAAATTAATTTTAGAAAATGTACACACGAACACACACACACACACACACACACACACACACTGAAGCATAAACAGAGCATCAGTGTGACATGTAGCCCTTTGATGTGTGTGTGTGTGTGTGTGTGTGTGTGTGTGTGTGTGTGTGTGTGTGTGTGTGTGTGTGTGTGAGGTTAAACTCGCACTTTTAAGGTCAAACCTCAGTTTTGTCCATTCTCTGTTTGACCTTCAGTGACCTCTGTTTGATCCTGTCATATTTCAGGCTTGAGATCAAAGCAGGGTTTAGAGATCAAAGAACATTTTCTTTATTTTTAAAAAAGCAGCAACAATAGGAACCAGTTTCATTCAAGTGTGAAGTGTTCGTCCTTTATCACCTGTTATTGATCACCTTTAACTGATCACCTGTTACTGATCACCTTTTATTTATCACCTTCTACTAATCACCTGTTACTGATCACCTTTTACTGATCACCTGTTACTGATCACCTTTTATTTATCACCTGTTACTGATCACATGTTACTGATCACCTTTTATTTATCACCTTTTACTGATCACCTTGTTACTGATCACCTTTCATTTATCACCTGTTACTGATCACCTTTTATTTATCACCTTTTACTAATCACATGTTACCGATCACATATTACTGATCACCTTTTATTTATCACCTTTACTAATCACCTGTTACTGATCACCTTTTATTCATCACCTTTTACTGATCACCTTTTACTAATCACCTGTTACTGATCACCTTGTTACTGATCACATGATACTGATCACCTTTTACTGATCACTCAGAAAGATACACCAGAGAAAGAGACGGAGAGCACGGTCTCACACTGTGGAAGTGATTACCAGACATCTAGACACTGGCACACACATGAGCACTGTGTGTGTGTGTGTGTGTTCTGGGTCTTGATGACTCAAGCACTCTTCCTCTTATTCTTATAATTAAATAACGAATCAGGAAGTTTTTTTTTCTGAAGTAGACTTCAGAAGATCTCATACCCCCTCCTTCTCCTCCTCCACTTTATATCTGCCCCACCCCCTGTTGGATCCGCCCCCCCCCCTTTTTTTTTACATCTCTTTATTACTGACTAGATTTATTAGGGCTTAACTTTGTAACCTTTATGAGCAGTTTCACACTCTTTCACCTTCATGCTGATGGAGGATCAAATCTCCCTCACACACACACACACACACAGACACACACGCATGCATACACACGCACACGTGCGGATCTGATCTTTCTATATAACGATGTGTGTTAGTAATGCGGTAAGTGAGCCTCAGAAGCTGGAGCTCCATCAGCAATGACGCAACACTTCTGAAAGACAGACGGAAAAAAAAAACCTCAGATTGAACAATGGGACACGAGAGAAGAGGAGAGGAGAGGAGAGAAGAAAAGGCGAGTGCGCGTGTCTGTCGAGTGATGAAGAAAATCTCCTCGCTTTAAGCGTGCGTCTCTCCAACATCAAACGATTTGTTTTATCCGCTCCGTATTCCTCTGAGCACACGCTTCACTTTGATGATGAAACACAGAGTACATCCGTACATATGCGCCTGCGTCTGTCTGTCTGTGTGTGTGTGTGTTACAGAGAAAGTCATCAGCAGTTTTCTGAGCAAGACGAGGGTGCGAAACAACAGGCCACAAACTCTGTACAGGACGTAGGTCATGGGTGTGTCAGTGTGCGTGTCCGTGGGCGTGTAAGTGCAGAAGAAGCTCGAACATTACTGTCACTTATGCATGCACAAACGTATGAGCACACTACAAGACAATGAGAGCAGCGTGTGAGTGTGTGTGTGTAAGTGTGTATGTGTTCATGGTAGAACGTTCCACACTCGTGGTCTTGTTCAGGATTTTCGGCTCAGGATGAAAGCTCTTGGTTAAACACCGCGTGACCTTTGATTGCTCGTTATCAGATGCTCGTTAATCCTCCTCCTCGTCTGATTGGCCGTCCAGCTCGGCTCTCCACTCGGTGATTAGCATAAATCTGTTTCCGGCCCGCAGCGGGGTGGGACGTCCTCACCGCCGTTTAAATGTTAATTAAAGTCAATCTGAAGGAGATTAATCCCTTTCTGATGGACAGGGAGCTCTGTGTGTGTGTCCATCCTGAAGGTTTTAAGAAGTCAAGAGTCTGCGCTTATCTCTCTTAACCTCAGACCGCGAAATTAGCAATTAGCATATCCTTTCAGTGCAGTGAGAAAGACAGTGTGTGTCTGTGTGTGTGTATGTGTGTGTGTGTGTGAGTGTGTGTTAATCCCTCTGGGTTCTAAAGCTCTGCACCTGTCTCTGAGGTCACACTTGATGTGAAAGGAGAGTCGAGGCCTCTCGGACAGAACGTGCTCGCCGGAAAGTGCTAATGTCACAAATGCTAACGGAAGCCTGTAGCCTCTGGGTGAGCTTCGTGCCTGACTCACACACACACACTCACACACACTCGCTTTGGTCACACTCAAACACAAACATATTCAGGAAACAATCTACATCTGCAAGCTCCGCCTCCAGAATTTAGGCCACACCTCCTGTGATGTTGGCTCTCTGTAGCTCCGCCTCCAGTTCTATACTATTACACTGTGCTATAATCAACCTCAACCAAAATGATGATTCTGATGAAATTTCAACATTGAATTAATGTCACCTTGCTATCTGGGTATGCAAATAAATATTTATATATATATATATATATATATATATATATATATATATATATATATAATATATATATATATATATATATATAAATGTATAATGAAAAATTGGACAAAACATATTTTATTATAAAATAAACAATATAAAAGTATACATGTTTTTGAAAATAATATTAATATTTCAATTTTTCCATATACAACATATTTATTTTCATATTTCTTATTTTATTTTATTGTCTCATGTAATTTGTAAACCATATGCGCATATTATATTCTAATATAATATTTGATAGCAATTATGTGTGTGTGGTGGTGGGGGGATCCATGGCAGGGAAACATTTCAGTGGATAACACGTGGGGGGGGGGGGGGAGCATTTCAGCGCATAACAGGTGTTACAAAAAAATTTTGCTTGTTCTTTTGTCATTTCGTCAACCAATCAAAGGACTTCTGATCAGTGTTTCTACTGTCGATGCATATCACCTTTTAAACCAATGCACGAAAGCGCAATAATCCTAGACAACTCAATCCGGCCATACTAATCATCAACAACAGGTGTGCTCGAAGAACCAACTTAGCCAGGTCTTAATTAGCACGATGTTCTCATCTTAGATGTTCATCTCGGACATGTCAAGCGACGTACGAAGAACGGACACCAGGAGATGAGTAACAGTTAGAGTTAGAGGTATGTAGACGAATAGAGAGACAGGTAGAGGGAGATGAGTACAGACAGGGAGGTAGAGAGAGAGAGAGAGACAGGTAGAGGGAGACAGATGACCAGGTGTTAATCGAGGATGATGTTCGTTTACTCTGTTTGTTCTTTTATCCCGATTTACCTCAGAGATTAATTATTGATAAATATCACAGAAATGTAAATAAGTCTTTAATCACTGACCTCAGATCAAATTCCACAAATGTCAAAAGACTTTCCTCTAAAGCTAATCCATGTGTGTGTGTGTGTGTGTGAGAGAGAGAGAGAGAGAGAGAGAGAGAGAGATTTCATTACTGTCCATCTTGATATGAAAAGATGTGTATGTGGGCTGACATGTTCAAAACACACACACACACACACACACACACACACACACACACACACACACACACACACACACACACACACAAAGAAACTTTTATTCACAAGTGTGAATTAAACAGAAACTGCCTCAAGCAATGCCTTACCTAAAACACACACTCACTCACACACACACACTTTCCCGAGAGAGTAAGCCAGATGAGGAGAGCGAGACGGAGTGAGAGAATAAACTCGTTATCGCGCGTCCTCTCCTCCTGTTTGTTTGAAAATAATTTATTCAAATGATGAATATTAATTTACTGAAATGACTCAGGAAGGTTTGAACCCGTTAGTTTTGTGAGCACACACACACACACATGCACACACACCCACACACTCACACACACGCAGTTAGGAGAAGGATAAAAGAACAATGAAAAATCAAGAAGCTGAAACAGGTGATGAAGAATTTATGAGAATTTATTGTTTCCTCTCATCAGGCTTACAATAATTTCATTTCACCTTATTTACATTGTGTGTGTGTGTGAAAACTTTACAGTGACCCCGCCCCTCACCTTTATAACTTTACAGCGAACTCGCCCTTTACCTTTATAAACTTACAGCGACCCCGCTCCTACCTTTCAACCTTTACAGGGACTCCGACTGACTTTATAACTTTACAGTGACTCCACCCCTCACCTTTATAACTTTACAGCGACCCCGCCCCTACCTTTATAACTTTACAGCGCCTCACCCCTCACCTTTATAACTTTACAGAGACTCTGACTAACTTCATAACTTTACAGTGACTCACCTTTTTAACTTTACAGCGACCCTACCCCTCATAATTAAAACTTTACAGTGACCACGCCCTTCATCTTTATAACTTTACAGCAACCCCACCCCTCGCCTTTATAATTTTACAGCGACCCCACCCCTCGCATTTATAACTTTACAGCGACTCTGACTGACTTTATAACTTTACAGCGACCCCACCCCTACCTTTAGAACTTTACAGCGACCCCGCCCCTCGCCTTTATAGCTTTACAGTGACCCCGTCCCTCGCATTTATAACTTTAACGCGACTCCAACTGACTTTACAACTTTACAGTGACTCCGCCCCTCACCTTTATAAATTTACCGCAACTCTGCTCCTCACTTTTATAACTTTACAGTGACCCCGCCCCTCACCTTTATAACATTACAGCGACTCCGACTGACTTTATAACTTAACAGTGACTCTGCCCATCACCTTTATAACTTTACAGCGACCCCACCCCTACCTTTATAGCTTTACCGCGACCCCGTCCCTCGCATTTATAACTTTACAGCAACTCCAGTTGACTTTATAACTTTACAGAGACTCTGCCCCTCACCTTTATTACTTTACAGCGACCCTGCCCCAACCTTTATCACTTCACAGCGACCCCGTCCCTACTTTTATAACTTTACAGCGACTCCGCCCCTCACCTGTATAACTTTACAGCGACTCTGCCCCTCACCTTTATAACTTTACAGCGACTCCACCCCTCACTTTTATATCTTTACAGCGACCCCGCCCCTCACCTCTATAACTTCATAGGGACACCGTTCCTCACCTTTATAACTTTACAGCGACCCCGGCCCTCGCCTTTACCACTTTACAGTGACTCCGCCCCTCAAATTTATAACTTTACTGCGACTCTGTCCCTCACCTTTATAACTTTACAGCTGCTCCGATTGACTTTATAACTTTACAGTGGCTCCGCCCCTCACCTGTATAACTTTACAGTGACTCTGCCCCTCACCTTTATAACTTTACAGCAGTGGTTCTCAAACTTTTTCTGTCATTCCCCACTTAAGGGGGTGAGCGGATTTTCAAGCCCCGAAATCGGCCAAGTTTACTGTTTATTGAAATATCAATTCCTAAACCAATACGATCAAACACCACCAAGTTAAAAACAGATAAAATACACGTGCAATTGTTATACAAGGCTTACGTTGTCACTTATCTTTGCATAATTGACCCCATGTTTATTAGCTGCTCAGCAATCGTTTGTAGTTTTTTTGCACTGGCCAATTCTGTATGCAACTTTGAATGAAGCCATTTGTGCTTCGCTGTCCACTGATTCAGATGTTACCATGCGATTATCCTGCTGCCTGTATTCTGCCAGCTTTCTTTCAAAGACGTCCAGTGGTTTATTAATGTGACTGGAGTGTGTTGTCTCTAAGTGTCTTCCTAATTTGTTGGGTCTCATGCGGTCTGCTGCCAGCAGTTTAAGACACAAAACACACACGAGCCTCTCTTCTGCCCCCACCATCCCCACCATGAATCCAAGCTCAACATAGGCTTCATTAGGGGTGGGTGATATAACCAAAATCTTCTAACACAGGAGAAGCAATTTTCTACCTCGATAACGAGATATATCACAATATAGCAATTTGTATCTGAAAATGCATAAATAAAAATGAAAACACAAAGAAATTGTTTTACATAAGTTAATAATTTTATGTAATTTTATTTAAACTGTTAATTGCTGAGGTTTGCCGCATTTTTTTACTTTGGCCATATTCGTTTGGATGCTTGGATTTCAGATGATAGAAAAGGTTTGACGTGTTTCCACCGCTTGTTAAAACAGTGCACTTGTGTACCTTCCAAATCACGTTCATCTCATTCATATCACTTTTCTTACCCAAACCAATTCCACACCACAGACGAGGCACCTTTTTTCTTTACAATCTCCTCGTTGTTGGTTTTGTCACATGTAAGTAAACTCACTGCTGCTGCACCGTCTTCTTCCATTGTCGGAGTGGATGTGAAGCCAAACACATCAAAAGTGGGACGAAACTGCGGCACCCGATTGAACCAAATATCTGCGCAAATACAGCGCAGCGCGACTATCTGGATAGCGCAGTGATGATCTGGTTTATTTGTGCAGCCCGGTGGATCGCGCATCGCCGCTCGAATCACAAACCTGCGCGACCCACTGTGTTTTATTTTTAAAACAATTTATTAAAAATGTCAAGACTGTTTAATATTGTTTCCGCCTTGCCATGCCTGGATTGTACGTGCGCATCCCAGCGGGGTAAAATGTATTTTGATGGTCGGCGCGGTTTATTTCTGTCAGAGTCGCACAGCGCTGCCCAGTGGCTCGCGCAGGTTTGTGATTCGAGCAGCTGCTCAAGTTTGTCCGACGTTAAACCATTATTGTTCCACTATGGTTCCACTTTTTCTCCCGGCCCACAACTGATGTTATTTTAAATTTACTTGTATTAATGATCCATTTATTTGTGTGTGATTGTTTAGTTTTGAGCGTACACTCTTCATTATCAATAAAGAAAAGCATGAATTAGAACAGGTACTTTCCTGTTATTTTCCACTAATTTCCTCCCGTTCATTGCGCCCCAACCTTTATAACTTTACAGCGACCCCGACCCTCACCTTTATAACTTTACAGAAACCCCGCCCCTCACCTTTATAACTTTACAGCAACCCTGCCCCTACCTTTATAACTTCACAGCGACCCCACCCCTCACCTGTATAACTTTACAGACACTCTGCCCCTCACCTTTATAACTTTACAGCGACTCCACCCCTCACTTTTATAACTTAACAGTGTCCTCGCCCCTACCTTTATAACTTAACAGCGACCTTGCCCCTCACCTTTATAATTTTACAGCGACCCCACCCCTCATCGTTATAATTTTACAGCGATCCCGCCTCTCACCTTTATAACTTTACATCGACTCCGCCCCTCACCTTTATAATTTTACAGTGACCCTACCCCTCATCCTTATCATTTTACAGCGATCCCGCCCCTCATCTTTATAACTTTACAGCGACTACGCCCCTCACCTTTATAACTTTAAAGCGACCCGGCTCCTCACCTTCATAGCAGTCTTGCTCCGCCCCCATCCCTGTTGATGTTGGATTAGTTCTCAATGTGCTGAAGTGTTCTACAGTGTGTGTAATGAAATGTTCAGGTGTCTGTTTGATGGAAAGTGGGATTTGCACTCGTACGACGGAGCGGCACGACTCCCTGCATCACGTCCCACTGCAGAGACATGCTGTTTTTTATTTTTTATTTTATCCGAGTCAAATGATCCATTCCGGCCTGTTCGCTTCTGAGAGAGAAACTGGATTAGAAATGAGGAATGAGTGCGTGGGTGCGCGGGGAGAGGGAGCGCTGCCGCTCGCTCCGTCCTCTCAGGGATCCGACCATTTGTCTCAAACGTGGAGCAGAAATGAAAATATGAATCAAAAACGAATTTAAAAGAGCTCGGGGCCACACTGTTGACCTTCCGACGCTGTTTTTATTCCAGTTTATTCCTCAGCCGCGCTGACGTTATTATCCAAGCTCATGACTACTCCACCACACTCAGCCTTCCTCTCCATCGCTTCCTTTCTTCTACATCTTTGTCTTTATTTCAGCAAGAAAAATCATAGTGTCCCGTAAACTGAACAACGTGTCTCTGTGCATGACGACTTCGTACCGTACGTAGTGGCCTAGTGAGGAGCTCAAGAGGCCCCATAGTGAGCATGTAGTGTACACATCACCTCACCAGGAATGTGTAGTGTGCACTTTAGCACCCTGCTGGACATACCTAGCACTGGACACTAGTGTGTACTAACTACACATTGTGGACCTGAGACAGACCGATACACACTGCACTAGGGAAGGGCGGACTCTGAACACGAAGCTGTGTCCTTCTTGACTTTATAATCAAGTGCACTTGTTTACGGATAAGGGGGCTGAACAGTGTATTTAGTAATGCAGCAATGTACTGATTGTGTACACACACACACACACAGTGTCTCGCTGCCACATCAGTGTCTAATTGTTTTAGAAATTAACAGATTTCTCAGATATTGCTTTGTTTGTTTTCCTGCTTGTGATAACAGTAGAGGTTCGCACATCCTCTGGATAACAACTGGACGGACACACACACACACACACACACACACACAGCTGGCTCTATCACTTGCCTACCATCTGTCCGTGTTATTTACCTAATCAGTGTTAATATCAGACGTTCTGATCAGACACAAGAGTGTGATATCATCTCTCTCTCTCTCTCACACACACACACACACACACACACACACACACCGCACACTCACTCACTAACACTGACATCATGTAGCTGGGTGGAAGGTGGAACCGAAGGTGGAACGTGGCTGGGGGATGTTTTTAAATCACACACACACACACACACACACACACACACACACACACACACACACACACACACACACACAATGCTGTATTTATCACAATTTAATAATGAAGATCATCAAACATACACAAAGGTAACCCGAGTAAATTCTAAATGCTGCTTTTAAATGATGATTTTGTTTATTAAGGGATAAAACAGGACAATGATCTCAGACACACCAGCAAGGCCGACCTTAAATGGGTCAAAAATACAAAAATGAAAGTTTTGCAGTTGCTGATTGACAACAGTCCAGAGTTAAATCTGATGGAGATGCTGATTTGATGGCAAATACATTTTCACAGCACTGTATGTTTGCCTCGAGCAGAATCCTCAGTCCTGATGGAGCGGTGACATTAATGATGTGGAGATACATGATCATAAAAAAATTTCTTTTTTGGTGCTGTTGGTGTTGTTGTTGTCGTCTAGTGCTGTTGTGGGGTCCGTTCCTAGTACGTCGCTTGACACATCCGAGATGAACTGACACATCTAAGATGAGATCATCGTGCTAATTAAGACCTGGCTAAGTTGGTTCTTCGAGCACACCTGTTGTTGATGATTACTATGACTGGATTGAGTTGTCTAGGATTATTATGCGTTCGTGCGTTGGTTTAAAAGGCGATATGCATCGACAGTAGAAACACTGATCACAACCACTTTGATTGGTTGACGAAATGACAAAAGAGCGAGTTAAATTTTTTTTGTAACACCTGATATGCGCTGAAATGCCCCCCCCCCCCCACGTGTTATGCGCTGAAATGCTCCCCTGCCATGGATCCCCCCCCCCCCTCCCCACCACACACACACATAATCGCTATCAAATATTATATTAGAACGAAATATGCGCATTCCTTCCGCATATGGTTTACAAATTACAAATTACACGAGACAATTAAATAAGCAATATGAAAATACATATGTTGTATATGGAAAAATAGAAATATTAATATTTTGTTTAAAAACACACTTTTATAGTTTATTTTATAATAAAATTAGTTTCATCCAATTTTTCAGTATAAAAATATTATCTATAAATACGAAGTACGAAGAACGGACCCGTGGTGTCATTGTTGTTGTCTGTTGTTGTTGTCGTCTGATGTTGTCATCTAGTGTTGTTGTTGTCTGGGGTCCGTTCTTCGTACGTCGCTAACTCAGTTAGCTGGATTTGATTGTTGTGGATTTGTCCTGATCTTGGATTGTTTCGTTCTTCGATGCGCTTCTCGCACTTGTTGTCATAGCAACATGTCCGTAAGCTTGAACCTGCTTGGTAGCAGGTTTATTTCATGTAAACAGGATTAAGGCTGCGCTCCTGCCGGGTTATGATTGGTTGAAATGGTGAGGTCACATCTGATTGGTTAAAGAGCGCTGACGTGGACTGACTCACGTGGGGAAAGAAAAGTGTCTTGCATATATGCCCCCCTGCCATGGATAAATGCTATCAAATATTATATTAGAACATAAATTCCTAGGTTTATTATTATAAAATATGATATTACTATTATAATAAACCCTAGGCACGAGACAGCCGTCAAGACCATTAATACAAATTCTTGTATAATGTTTATTTTGAAACATTTATTTTTCAGGGGTTTGTTATGAATATGCAAATAAATATTTATATATGATAAAAATAAATATTTTTATAATGAAAAATTGGACGAAATTATTTTTATTATAAAATAACCAATATAAAAGTATACATGTATTTGAAAAAATATATATATATATTTTTTCATATACAACATTTATTTTCATATTGCATATTTTATTTTATTGTCTCATGTAATTTGGAAACCATTAACCTATGAATTTAAGTTCTAATATAATCTTTAATAGTGATTATGTAGGGGGGGGCAATCCATGGGAGGGGGCATTTCAGCGCATAACACAAAATAAATTACAAAATAAATTGAGCTCGCTCTTTTGCCATTTCTTCAACCAATTGAAGTGGTTGTGATCAGTGTTTCTACTGTCGATGCATATCGCCTTTTAAACCAACGCACAAGCGCACAATAATCCTAGACAACTCAATCCAGCTATACTAATCATCAACAACAGGCGTGCTCGAAGAACCAACTTAGCCACATCGTAATTAGCACGATGATCTCATCTTAGATGTGTCAGTTCATCTCGGATGTGTCAAGCGACGTACGAAGAACGGACCCCTGGGGGGTGTTCCAGAAAGCTTGGTTAACTTACCATTTGGTTAATCTTAACCTCTGGGTTGATTAACCCCAAACCCGCATACCGAGAGTATGTCGGTTCCAAACACCTGATAAGATTTAGTTTAATCAACCCCCTACTGGTTACCCAGAGTTAATCCGCGTGCACGGTGCCTACATAAAGACATTTTCAATGGATCGCGGATTTCACGAGTTATAATGGAACATCCAAATGAAATAAAGAGAGCGGCATACTTCACGGAGGCGGAGTTGGAGGTTTTAATGCTCGCTTTTGAAGAATTAAAGCCTATAATCCAGAAAAAAGCAATACGGCTGCATCGGCTAAACAAAGAGAGTTGGCTTGGCAAAAAATAACGGACAGAGTAAATGCGTGAGTATATTAAATTTAATTATAATGCTAAATACTTATAATTAAAACACCCCTTCCGCATCCTTTTGACTGTTAAATCACTATGATAGCATTTACTTTTCTAGCCATTGATTTCTTTAGGTTAAAATACCAGTGTATATTGACTAGGAATATATGGTTTCTTATTTAATAAGTTGTAATCCATCTGGAGCCAAAAGAACTTTGAGCCAAGTCAAAATGAAACACAAGAACATTCTGCAAAAAGGTAATATTTGATAACACATTAACTGTACAATTTATTAAACACGGTTTAGTATATTCTTTCTGTCATGTTGCTAATAGAAAGAAGGCTGAAGCCCGTCTAACTGGCGGGGGCCCAGCACCCCCCCCCCCAATCCCCCCACCCCATCTGAGGAGCGGCTCTGTCCCTTAATAAAGGGCCACCAGTGGTTGCTGGCATTCCAGGGGGCACATCACACACACCATGCACCACAAGTAACATGGTGAAATGTAAGTTTACCACTATGATTTGATTTCATTATATGATTGAATAAATTTCTATCTCTGTCACTTAAAGGCTTTTGAACATGCTTACCATTTTTATGCAGGCTTACTGTATTTAACTGCATATGATGTTTATGCTACTGTGACTTTTTTTTGATTAGTTGTATTACTTTGACAAGGTTTTTTTCCTGCATTATTGCTTTGTCTTTGATAAAATTGAGAATTTTATGGGTTGTATTTTCTTATAGATACAGATGGAGGGATTGTATTATTGGACCCTGCAGAAATGACACAGTCTGTCACAGTTGTAAGTGTTTTGTTGTCAGGTACTTTTAGATCTTTATTTTTTGTCTTTTTGCCTGATAATGTATACTTGTATATTTCCACTGAAGGATGACGATGAAGAGACCATATCTGCTGTGACAGACGTGGACAATGCTGGAAGATCCACTGAGGTATGATGCATACCATTATAATGCATGCCCCCTTTTTCATTACAGTATGTATGAATGTATTTATATATATATATATATGTGTATATATATATATATATATATATGTGTATATATATATATATGTGTATATGTGTGTATATAAAGCAATGTATTAACACCACATTTTATTTAATTTTACTTTCATTGTTTTTCAGGAAATAAAGAAATGAACCACAGTGAACAGCAGACCACTAAAAAAAATTTAATAAAAGAAACTTTGACAAATCCTGTCTCTCAAAAGTTTTCCATCTCTATGGGCACAAATTTGTAGAGGTTCCTCTACGCCATCCTCTTCGATACAAGGAGGGTGGCTCTCTCCTCTTATCGTGGCAATGTTGTGAAGCACAACACAAGCCACTATGATGTCGCATGCCCTCTCTGGACTGACCCGGAGCCCACGCAGACACTGAAACCTTGACTTTAGGATCCCTATGGTCATCTCCACCTTTGCCCGTGTTCGGCTGTGAGCCAGGTTAAAGCGTGTCTGTGGTCCAGGATCAGGTTCAGGGTAGGGTGTCATTAAATAGGGCAGACAAGGGTATCCTCTGTCCCCCAGCAAGTAACCATTGAACTGTCCTGTAATGATTCAAGTGTCCTGTAATGTTTCAAGTGTACAATGCAATTTTGTAAAAATTAAAATGTATAACACAAAACATACCCTGCTGAAATGTCTGGCATAATGATGACTCCCGGAAAATTCTGGCATCATGCACAGATCCTGGCCATTTGGCCTCAACATTAGTAATAATGTGGGTTGCCTCACATATTACCTATTTAGTGGAAAAAAAAGTAATGAGTTTAATGATTCTAACAAGGCAAAAAATTAAGGACACAAAATTAAGTTGTTACCTGTACATTGATGCTATGAATAGATTTCCTATTAACAGTCTCCCTCATTTATTGAAGGAGCTTTAATAGGAATGTGGGTGCCATCAATGCACCCAATTACATTTGGAAACCCTGAAATACAAAGGCATATACAGTATGCAAGGATCAAGTGTGTGTATGCAGGATGAATACATGTATATAAATAGTATACAGTGTCTACATATTAAATGTGCGTCATAGATTTTACTACAAAGGACAAACCTGCCACTCTGTGGAACTCCTCTTTAATAATGTGGAGAGGTTTATGTCCAGGGACCTGCTGTACACATGAGTGTAAGAAGTGCTTAAGTGCCAGACATACTGTACGAACGGCTCTACACACAGTTGCCTTTCCCACATTCTCTGCATCTCCCACATTGTACAGAAAATGCCCTGACGCAAAAAACCGAAGTGCTGTACAGAATATTTACTGTGCTAAGTGCAGACCTGCGGTTTGTGACATGTACAATATGCGGTTTCAGGAGAACTGTTAAGTAAATTAACGATTCCCTTGAAAACCGATAACGCTCTTTTAAATAATCATTCGGAAATGAAAACACATCAATACGCGGTCTTATAATTCTCTCCCGGCGAAAAAAAACGCGTATAATCTGTGCCTCCACGTCCACGGGATCCTCATCAAAAGGGCGGCGCCATGCTCACTAAGCTTCTGAAACAAACTTACCCCGGAACATAACCTGCTGCCGAGCAGGTTATCTTCAGAGAGTAAGTTGCTATGGTTACATACATACCCAGAAAGTTACCTCCGTTTTTGGAACCGGAAGTTGAGGTTATCCACTAACTTACCCTCAAACTTATCCGGGTATGTCACATAACCTGCTTCCTGGAATACCCCCCTGGTGTTGTTGTTGATGTTTGGTGTTGTTGTTTTTGTTGTCATTGTTGTCTGGTGTTGGTGTTGTTGTCTGGTGTAGTTGTTGTCGATGTTGTTGTTGTCTGGTGTTTCCAGACTGGTGTGGAGGTTGGGGTATATGCTCAGAGTTTTGGGGATTGTACCGGAGCAGAGTGTTAAAGTGACTGCAATATCATCAATCAGTGTGATTAGACGACATCAGACCCGTGTACTCGGATCTCACCAAGGCAGGAACCTGAAGCTGTTTATCTTAATCCAGGGACGGACGAGAGAAGATGGACAGATAGATGGATGAAGAGTGATTCTTCCTGATCCCTCCATCCATCAGGGTTTGTTTCATTCTGACACATGCTTGATTTTCTCTCTCTCTCTCTCTCTCTCTCTCTCTCTGTCTATCTCTGTCATTCTCTTCCTCTCTCTCATACTCTTTCCCTCTCTTTCTCTCCCTCTCTCTCTCCCTCTCCTTCTTTCCCTCTCTATCTCTCTCTCTCCCCCCTCTCTCCATTAGCTGATGAATGCATTTCCATGCAGTGTATATAAAGCTCTGTATAATTCCAAAATGTTACCTTTTATATGGAGAGTTTATGTTGGAAAACTTTATATATATATTAAACATCACTCATGCAGAATGTGTGTATGGAGTGTACTTTTCTGGATCCTGATCTCCAGCTCTTTAGTGTCAGCTAGGACTGATATAATTTATTACAAATATCCTTGGATATTTACGTTTTAATTATATTTCTAATAAATCAGTTCATCCATCCATCCTTCCATCCATCCATTCTCTGTACCACTTAGTCCAGTTTACGGGCATGGTGGTGGCAGGAAAAGCAGAGATTCCCAGAAATCTCTGTCTTCAGCAGCTTCCTCCAGCTCCTCCCCCGGGAGCCATAACTGCTTCCAGGCTGAGAGATATAATCCCCCCAGCACGTCGCCCATGGGACATCTGTCCAGCTGCCCAAGCCTGCTACATGTTCAGCAGAAGTGGTCCAGGGAGCATTTAAGTGTGCCAACTATCTCAACTGGTTCATCTTAATGTGATGCCGGTCTATGCCGGGCTCCTTTCAGATTTCCAAACTTCTCTCATGATCTACGCCTGATCAAACCACTCTTGTTCGTGACACCAGGTGAAGGTGGGGACAAATATAACAGAAAATTAGCTGTTCTTCTTATGGCTCAGCTCCCTCTTTATCACTGATGCTCAGTAAAGAGACCACATCAATGGAGAAGCTCCGGCCTGAAGTTGATCCCACAATCCTCTTTCCCATTACTCATGATCACTTCACCCGAGTTCTAATAATTCTAACAAATCTGATCCTAACAAAATTCAATTCAATTTTATTTGTATAGTGCTTTTAACAATTGACATTGTCGCAAAGCAGCTTTACACAATCAAAAGTATTATTTAAGTTTGTATGGAATGTGAATGTGTATGAATCAAAATGGTCAGATAGTCCCTGATGAGCAAGCCGCGGGCGACAGTGGCAAGGAAAAACTCCCTGAGATAGTAATAGGAAGAAACCTTGAGAGGAACCAGACTCAACAGGGAACCCATCCTCATCTGGGTGAAACAGATAGCAGGAAATGATCTGCATTTATACAGTGTGTTAGGTGGCAGCCAGTTCAATATAACAGTTGATGTTAATTGATGTTAATATGGAGTCCAGGTAGTTTATTGGAGACTCAGGTAGACTAGTTGGAAATTCCATTCTTGAACTATCAATCAACTGCAGCTGTCCTCAAAGAAACAGCTGTCAACACTCTCGAGGCCAGAACCGTCTTCATGGTAGAGTGAAACCATCCTCAGAGACAAGATGCATCCCAAAGAGACACATGGGGCATCCATGTGACGAGATCTCCAACCAGAAGCGGGGCACCAGGATGGGTCAGACAGGTCCGGAGGGCAAAAAACTAAATGAAAAAATAAAGTCACTTATCTTTCTAGGGAATAATTTCCAGTTTCAGCAATACATTTTTGTTTAAATCTGATCCATCTCTGATCTTCACCAGCTCACCAGGATGCGATACCTGACATGTTTACTCTAATGTCTGATCTCTTGTTTGTACTGAACCAGTGCTAATACTGAGGACTGGATAAGTACAGTCTCAGTACAGGAGAACACTAATAAGATGTCTAAGCAGAACATTCACAAAGGATGTGGAGAAGAACCCAGGAGGAACCCAGACCAGAAGTAAGAGCTTCAGTGCAGCATTCTGCTATTCTCTCACTTTGTCTTGTTACAGCTTTATGTTATGGGTATAGAAAAGAATTTATCTTAGTTTTAGTTAATTTTAGTCTCATTTGACCACCTGCATTTTTGCAAAACTCAATTTTGAGTGCATGTGGCCTTTCTTGAGGAGTGACTTTGTTCTTGCAACCTTCCTATACATTTGTGATATTGTTGTAAATTCCTGCAAATACTTCAGAGTTGCTGTAGGCCTCTGACCTGTTTCCTCCTGGCTCTTTCATGCAGTTTGGAGCGACGTCCTGGTCCAGGGAAGGTCTGTGTTGTACCAAACACCTTAAACTTCTTAATAATATACTTCACTTATCTTCAGTGATAAAGCCTTTGATTTTTTAGTTTCAAAAACTCATTTCAGGCTGCAAAGCAACAAAATGTGATTATTTAAAAAGGGGGACAATTCTTTTCTAAACCCGCTGTAGACATTATGTTCATGAGAGCTTTATGATCATTAATAACACTTACTGTATCTCTGTGTAGAAACAATGAAAACAAAAACAAGATGGATTTACGCCTGAAGTCAGAACTCCAAAAAAAAGCAAACCTTGTTTTCTTCTTCTTCTTTGCTTCTTGCAGTTGTTCCTGTTATAAACATTAACTGAATGATAATACACACATACATACATCATGAACGTGGAAACGTGTATAGGGCCTTTTACCTGTACTATGTTCTTATCATCCATATGCCCTAGACATGGCCAGCACCAGGGTTGGCTCTGTGGCATTCCAGAGAGAGGCGGGGCGCCACAATTCACCGGTATCAGCCATAGCGAATGATCTACCCTTCACCTGTTGGCTGATCCATATTAAAGGACCCCGGTGGGATGTCAAGTACTAAATTCTAATACTGATTTGCTCTCCCTACCGATTCTGACACCAGTGGGAGCTATTACATTCACCCCGCCGAGAAGAAACTCCAAGGTGCTCCAGCCCACCTTTTTATCTTTCTCAGCCTGCATCGCCACCTCACTACTCATCGCAGTGGCTCACCTGAGTACGGATTACCGTCAAGAGGCTGCGTGTGCTGCTCCCGGCTCTCAACCCTTCTACATAACACTGAAAGACCATACAGGAGGGGCCAGGGACCATGCAGTAGGGGCCTGGGGTAGCTCAGTGGTTAAGGCATTGGACTACAGTTTGGAAGACCCCAGGTTCAAACCTACAACTACCAAGTTGCCATTGTTGGGCCCTTGAGTAAGGCCCTTAACCCTCAACTGCTCAGATGTGTAATGAGATAAAAAAATTTTAAGTTGCTCTGGATAAGAGCATCTGCCAAATGCCTAAATGTAACTACAGTAAATACACAAGTGAAAGTGTTGATACCCCCAAATTTGTGTGAATAAAAGTGCATCTTTTTCTCTATATGTCCGTGATTTGGGGGCCCAATAGAGGCTTATATATACTGTATACTGTATACACACACAAATACAAACAGCAAGAACAACAACAACAATGTTGAAATTCAGCACTACTGAAATCATATCTTCTCAGTGGAGGTCAATTTCCACTAGTGTGTGTGTGTGTGTGTGTTTGCTGTGACAGTGTAAAATTGTGAGAAACACAGATGAAGTGAGAGGACAGCCGTCAGTCTGATTAGAGCTCATCAGAAAACGTTGTTTCTCCCTGCAGGCTTCTCTCACTCTCTCTCTTTCACACACACACACACACACTGACCCTTTGTGTTTAAGCTCTAAATTATAAATCATTATTCCATTATTCTTGTAACCTTTGAGTCAAGACAGAATTCAAAAGAACTGAAAGTTCATATGTTACTGTTAAACACTCCAGAATAATGCAAGAGAGACAGAGGGAGGCGTGGCTTCTGTAGCTCAGTCTCAGTGAGGGAGGCGTGGCTTCTGTAGCTCAGTCTCAGTGAGGGAGGCGTGACTTCTGTAGCTCAGTCTCAGTGAAGGAGGCGTGGCCTCTGTACCTCCATCTCAATTAAGGAGGCATGCCTCTGTACCTCCATCTCAGTGAAGGAGGCATGGCCTCTGTACCTCAGTCTCAGTGAAGGAGGCGTGGCTTCTGTAGCTCAGTCTCAGTGAAGGAGGCGTGGCTTCTGTAGCTCAGTCTCAGTGAAGGAGGCGTGGCCTCTGTACCTCCATCTCAGTGAAGGAGGCGTGGCCTCTGTATCTCAGTCTCAGTGAAGGAGGCGTGGCCTCTGTACCTCAGTCCCAGTGAAGGAGGCGTGGTCTCTGTACCTCCATCTCAGTGAAGGAGGCGTGGCTTCTTAACATAATCTTTGTCATTTACTGTAATAGCAATTGATTGTGCAATTCCCAGATAGCACAGGTACTTCGTGGAGACGTCTGCTAAAGATCGTATCATCTGGTGAACATCGCGTCCGTTTTTTTATAGTCGTATTTTGATCGTCTGTAGATCGCCTGTTTGAGCTGTTAAATAATACATCATCTTTACGTCTATACAACGTCTACTGTATACGACGTATCTTTATCATCCGAAATTTGCTGGTATGTGGACGGGACTGGTAAGTCATCAGCTATCACTTGAATGATTTAAGGGGAAATATGTGAATTTTTTATTTATTTATTTATTTATTTATTTTTTAGTAGCGGAAACGGGCTTCCATATGTTTATTCAGAAGAACTACATGAAGAAAAAATATCTGACGTTAATTAAGTATAACTGGGAAAAGACTGGTTTATATTTATTAAATTATTGTAAGAGTTTCTTTTAACTTACAGCTTCAGCTATGAGGAATCCAATCCTTCTGTCTCCGACAGAACCAGATGCTGAAAAATTCATCAAAGATTTCCCTCGCTTAGCCCCAGCGGGGATGTGATTTTTTGTTATTTGTTATGCATGCATGCAAAAGTAAAATAATATTGTTCTTTTTGCTGTTTATGTCCACCATTTAATAATTATTTCATCATCAATAATTAAAGCTGCTCACATCGCGCACGCTTTCACTTTTTTTTTTTAAATGCAGTGTTTAATCAGCAAGTGTATGTCGCCTCTCTTTATGATAGAGGAATATTATGACTGAAACAAAGCTGCTCGTGTCTGCTCATATTGGGAGCATTTTGATCAAAGGGGAGATTAGAAGGGGAAAAGTGAAAGTGTGTACCAACAACATAGCACAATGCATGTGTGTGAGTGGCTGAAATGTGATTGTGAATAAGCCTTTTAGTGAAGTACGAGTGCGCTCTTTCACTTTGCCAAGTTTCGTGTCTCTTGAGCTCCCACACCACCGATGACGGTTCATCCTCCTCGGGCATTTAAGGGAAAATGACAAGGTCAATGTTCACTCACCTATGTAACATATGACTGAAAAATTATCACTATATATAACATTTATTACTGTTACCGTGTTGAGGTTACACACAAACTTTCAGGCTGGTCTGAGGTACTGTATGATAATTTAGCTGAGAATAGCTGCTATAGTTAGCCAAAGAACCCCACCTGTGTATGAAAGAAACGGCTAAGATGTCTGAGCTTTTTATCTTTCTCTGTAAAATATTTGCAGGGTTACGAAGATGGTGAAGTGATGAATGACCAAGGCTGCATCTCAATACTAGTCCTACTCGATCTTAGTGCTGCATTTGACTCTGTAGATCATAATATTCTCATAGATCGCTTACAAAATCACATAGGTATTCAGGGACAGGCATTAAAATGGTTTAGATCATACCTGTCTGATCGAGGTACTGCGCGGGAGGGAGAAATTCAGCGTGCAAAAACGAGTCTAAAAGCGCACGCACGAGAGAGTAGTGCACTCAATATAAATACATTTACATTTAACTGATAATATACTGAGACTACCGTATATTATAATTTGTATTCTAATATATACTTTCTGTACATTTGTACAATGATTATTTCGAGCATATTAAAAAAATATATACCAAAAATATATTGAAAAACAATTTTAAATAAGTATACTTTGGAAATTAGACCAGCCTTTCACAAAGTATATTTTCCAATAATATATCGTTGGAACGTGTACTATAATACAATTATTTTTAAGTATATTTAAAGTTTAATTCCAAAATTTGGTAAAAGCATGATGTTAGTATACTTTTTATATATTAACTGATGGTACAACTTTTTGTTAGTATATTAGCAGTGTATTATCAAGGATTTCAATATATTTGTAATACACTAAAGTGCATTTTTTTTTCAATGGGGCATCCATCCATCCATCCATCCATTTTCTTCCGCTTATCCGAGGTCGGGTCGCGGGGGCAGCAGCTTCAGCAGGGATGCCCAGACTTCCCTCTCCCCGGCCACGTCTTCCAGCTCTTCCGGGGGGATCCCAAGGCGTTCCCAGGCCAGCCGAGAGACATATTCCCTCCAGCGTGTCCTGGGTCTTCCCCGGGGTCTCTTTCCGGTGGGGCGTGTCCGGAACACCTCACAAGGGAGGCGTCCAGGGGGCATCCTAAATAGATGCCCAAGCCACCTCATCTGGCTCCTCTCGATGAGGAGGAGCAGCGGCTCTACTCTGAGCCCCTCCCGGATGACTGAGCTTCTCACCCTATCTCTAAGGGAGAGCCCAGACACCCTGCGGAGGAAACCCATTTCGGCCGCTTGTATTCGCGATCTTGTTCTTTCGGTCACTACCCACAGCTCATGACCATAGGTGAGGGTAGGAACGTAGATCGACCGGTAAATTGAGAGCTTTGCCTTTTGGCTCAGCACCTTCTTCACCACGACGGACCGACACAGAGCCCGCATCACTGCAGACGCTGACCCGATCCGCCTGTCGATCTCCCGCTCCATTTTACCCTCACTCGTGAACAAGACCCCGAGATACTTAAACTCCTCCACCTGGGGGAGGATCTCCAAGTTCAATAAAGGTTGATCCAAGTGCATCTCTGAGCAAAATTCAGTAAAGCACAAGTTGAAGTTTGAGCTAAACTGTGGAGAATAAAACCGAGACAGAGTAGCAGATGTATTAGACAAGTGAGAAAGATCAAGAAGAGACAGTGAAAATAATATGGGTTTATGGTCGGAGAGCAGAAAGTCTGAGAGCACAATATCAGTCACATCCAGTCCAGAAGACAGTACAAGATCCAGCGTATGTCCTTGAATGTGAGTAGAGTTGTTGATCCACTGAGTGAGATAAAAAACGTCAATAAGATATTAAAATCACCTACCAACACAAAACGATCAGAGGTTGTGGCAATATTACTTCCATACAAGGCCTTAAATGGTTTAGCTCCCACATACCTAACCAGTCTTCTGATACGCTACAATCCACCACGCGCCTTAAGATCACAAACTTCAGACTTCTGATAGTTCCCAGAATTTCAAAATCTACAAAAGGGGGTAGGGCATTTTCATATTTAGCTCCAATAGCCTTCCAGACAGTGTTCGGGGAGCAGACACGGTTTCCCAGTTCAAAAGGAGACTCAAGACGCATCTCTTTAATCTGGCATACACATAACTCATCTCATAACCTCATACTCCAGTACACCTATCCTGAACGACAACTACACTAATTCTCTCCATCTGTTCTGTATTTTTCTACCCATCCCGAGGCATCGGGAGATTGTGGCAGCTTCAGTAAACAAAGGCCGACCCTGCGAGGTTCCTGAGGCATCCAGAGAAGGACCAGCTCCAGCTGGATTGAGCTTTATGATGGTTGGAGCTACACATGCTGCTCCTGTGCTTCCAGTGATCCAGACCTCATCTGCCCTCTGCCCCTACTGCACCTATTGAACTTTCACCTGCACACATGATGTTATATAATTTCTATCTGTTATCACCCAGACGAGGATGGGTTCCCTGTTGAGTCTGGTTCCTCTCAAGGTTTCTTCCTATTGCCATCTCAGGGTGTTTTTCCTTGCCACCGTCACCGTCACCCTTGGCTTGTTCATCAGAGACATTTCATTCATCATTCATTCATCTCATTATTATCTAGATACATTTTTCTCACACATACACACTTCCAAATATTTTCTTTTCTAAAAAATTTTCTTTAATTTTTTGGAAATTTTCTTTCATTTTTGTGAAGTTGCTTTGAGACAATGACCATTGTTAAAAGCGCTATATACTGTACAGTGGTGTGAAAAACTATTTGCCCCCTCCTGATTTCTTATTCTTTTGCATGTTTGTAACACAAAATGTTTCTGATCATCAAACACATTTAACTATTAGTCAAAGATTACACAAGTAAACACAAAATGCAGTTTTTAAATGAGGGGTTTTATTATTTAGGGAGAAAAAAAATTCAAACCTATATGGCCCTGTGTGTAAAAGTAATTGCCCCCTGAACCTAATAACTGCTTGGGCCACCCTTAGCAGCAATAACTGCAATCAAGCGTTTGCGATAACTTGCAACGAGTGTTTTACAGCGCTCTGGAGGAATTTTGGCCCACTCATCTTTGCAGAATTGTTGTAATTCAGCTTTATTTCAGGGTTTTCTAGCATGAACCGCCTTTTTAAGGTCATGCCACAACATCTCAATAGGATTCAGGTCATGACTTTGACTTGGCCACTCCAAAGTCTTCATTTAGTTTTTCTTCAGCCATTCAGAGGTGGATTTGCTGGTGTGTTTTGGGTCATTGTCCTGCTGCAGCACCCAAGATCGCTTCAGCATAAGTTGACGAACAGATGGCCGTACATGTATGCATGTTTATATGTGTGCATATATGCACCTATATGTTTACCTAGATATTAGTAAAATTACAAAAATCCATATGCTAGACAACAAAGAAAAGCCCAAAATGTAGAAATTAAATTTTTTTATTTTCTTAAGAACAATCACATAGCATAAACAAAAATATGGTACAAGAACAAAAATAAGACAAAAAACTGAACAGGAAGAAAGAAAAAAATATTTTGAGGACCTTCTCAGCTTGAATTGATAGATGTGCCTATCTGCCCTCGGGTGGCTGCCGGCAACTTCTTCAATGTTGCATCTAGAGAAGACAAAAATAATGAGACAGTATAATAATAATAATAATAATAAATGATTATTTATTAAAACTTCAGACGACAACAATTAGTGCCACAAGGTTATTTGCAACACTATATGTTCTACAAAATAGAGGACTACACACCTTACAGCGCAATATAATGTGGCTTTAGAAGAGGAAAGGTAGGATTAAGAAGTGAGCAAGTGATGAATTAGTATTATAGGTCCCAAGCAGATACAGTAACAATAATGGGTGCCCTACCTTATGCAGTCTCCATTGATGGCTAATAAACATTGATACAAGTAGGCTATGGTTAAAGTGGTGAACTTATAAAGTCTTAAATGTTTTGTTTTCCCTTCTCAACGCATTATGCATTTACTCACCAATAATGGCTACCTTTTTAATTTGGTCAAGTCTCCAAGTCGAAGGTGCCCAGCAGCAGATTCTGTACCATGGCAGTAGCAGAGGTGGCAAGGCGGGCTGCTCTCCATGCTTCTGCCTGGCAAAACACCCCAGAGCCCTTTATAACTTCAATCTGAAAAATAATTTCACATCACAATATTAATTTATTGGTTATTGACTGTACAAAACATACATGCAGGGTAAGCATTGGTGGGAGCAATGTCCAAGCAGTGTAGAGAAATATTTCTGTACGACTTCATTGTTTTGTGCTGTGTAGTATAGTATTGTAATAGCTGATCAGAGTGATCAACTCCCCATGTGCTGGTTGTACGCAGTCACAGGACATGGAAATGTCCTACATAAGGAAGTATTTTAGCCACCTGGAACTAGCTTGTTTGTGCTAAATAACATTACCGATATCAGTGTTATAAGCTAACCAAAATGGAGCCAAATACATATTAGCAACCATAATCTAAAGCTATCCAAAACAAGGTGAATATAAACATCTGTAAACTCCATAAGGCATTAGCTTAGCCACCGGGAAATATCATGTTTGTGCTACATGAGGCAGCATGCTAGCATGATTTACCTAAACTATATAAATGGCATTGAAAGCCAATGTGTCACACAAGCTGACAAGAGCTAGCTGTAGTGAGGAAAATATTTACTAATATTAGTTTAATATTATCAGAATAAGAGTTATATAAGACTTAATAACTTACTGAGTGTAGCATGGGTCTATTCTCTGTTCAAAATGCTCCCGTTCGTCGTCGTCGGTCTTCTTCTGAGGTAAATGTAAACTCCTCCCACTTTCCAGAACATTCCGAAGAGTTTCCTCGGATGTGTAAGCGCGTGCCATCTTCCAAAACGTGCAGAAAACTCACTGAATCTGAGTGTTTTCAAACCTGTCTCTCTGTGTTCATTTTTCATGCCGGTGTCCGGGGGCGTGGCCTAGTATGTAAATTACCCGGACTGATTTCCGTGTGATTGGCGTGTAGGCGTGTCCTGCCTCGGGTCATTAGCAGATAAGTGCGACAGAAATTCTGTGCCTCTCCTTGGTTTCATACAGATTACATAAACTGAGAATATTTGTTTTCAATGTGACTTGCATCATTTAAAAGTAGACACTTTCTATAGATATATTATATATATATAGATATATTATCTATAGATAAGTAGAGCTTTCTATAGATATATTTCTCATTTCAATTAATTTTAATGACGTGTTTCAAAAAGATTTTCACAGATTTTTTGTTAGTTCTTAGTTATTGCCTTGATAATAGAAAATATGAGCTAGGCATCATGTGTGACAGTTGCCAAAGTGAGATATGAGCTAAAATGACCAGATCCTGCCATAGGAGACATATCTTGTATGTACATATAGGGCTTATATGTGGATATAAAGAAGCAATACAGGAGACCTATGTGGCCTGTACATGCACATATATGCACCTCAATGTTGCCTACATGTGGCATATATATGCATATATGCAGCATATATATTATCATATATATGCATATATACTGCATATAGGTTTCATATATGCGCATATGTCCTCATATAGGTGCGGATATATGCGCATATATACTGCATATAGGTTTCATATATGCGCATATATCCTCATATAGATGAGGATATATGCGCATATATTCTGCATATAGGTTTCATATATGCGCATATATCCTTATATAGGTTCTTTCCATGTGGGTGCATCTGACTTCGGGAGTTTCCTGACCAACCGGATCTAACGGTCATATTTAAAAGTCATAACGTACAGTTATCAAGTACAAAACGTTTCTGTTGGTGTTTAATTTTTTTTTTTTACGATTAATACTTATTTGTGGTGTTTTATGTTTTGTACAACATGCCATGAATTAGCGTCACAATTCCATAGCCAAAACATAAAGTACTCTCGGAAGGAAATCTACCCAAAGGAGTGTGTGAGTGTGTGTGTGAGTGTGTATGTGTGTGTGTGTGAGAGAGAGAGAGAGAGAGAGAGAGAGAGAGTACATATTTTCGACAGATCTAACCCTTTAACCCTTTGGCTAACTCTGTGGCCACTTTGTTTCAGCCTGTGGGTTCTACTATCCTGTGTGTGTTACCATCTGGGCCCTACTGCATGTGTGCATGTATGTGTGTGGTGGTAATTGTAGTGATAATGATTACTATCACAATGATGGTGATGATGTTGGTGATGAAGATGATGGTGGTGGTAATAGTAGTGATGGTAGTGATGACCATCACAATGATGGTGATGATGTGATGATAGTGGTGATGATGGTGGTAATGATAATGTCTATCACAATGATGGTGATGATGATGTTGGTGATGAAGATGATAGTGGTGGTAATAGTAGTGATGGTAGTGATGACCATCACAATGATGGTGATAATGATGTGATGATAGTGGTGATGATGGTGGTAATGATAATGTCTATGACATTGATGGTGATGATGATGATGACAATGATGGTGATAATGATGATAATTATGATAACTATGACACTGATGGTGATGATGATGGTAGTGATGATTATGACAATGATGGTGATGTTGCTGCTGCTGATGGTGGTGATGATGATGTTTATGAAGGTGGTGGTGGTTCAAGGTCTTTTCCACATACGTTTGTACTGGGTCTGTCGTGTAGAAGAGGAGCTGGATGCAGAAGGGACAAGCAGAAACCGAGTGCAGTACATCAGCTGTAGATGTCTTCACTCTGGTTAAGTAGCTCTTCAAGCATTTTTGAGGTAGATAAGTGTTCTTTTTTTCTGAAGTGTTATTCTAAAGGGGAAAACTAAAGAACTCTTGGCATTTATTACTATAAATGTCAGCAATCCACCATCTGATCTGTCCTCTGGATTAGGGCTTGATTTAAAAAATATTTCATTAGAAAAAAATATCACAGAAAGAAAGACCTCCACATCGTCAGCATTTCAGTTTATCTGTGTATATCCTCAGGAATTATCTGCAAGATTTTTGGAAAAATACCAATGTGCTCAGTATATAAGTTGAAGTGAGATGTTGACATTGTGATAGACGTCTGCTCACATGGTGCAAAATCTCATGGAGTTAAGTTTAGAAGGAAGTTGACCTCCAGGCTTAGAATCAGATCAAACAACTGATGTTAATGAATATGTTCATGTCACACAGTGGATTATTTTGCTCTGCCCTAAGAACATTGGACACAGGCTTTAATTCTCAGGTCAGCTCAGACCAGAGATCTTCAGGAGCAGGAGGATCCATGATGATCTGGTTGTTTCAGAAAGCTTTCAAAAGCTCTTAAACTGATCTTTTTTTGCTATTAGTTTGTTGCTTTTATGGTGACTACTGTTTGGGCTGAGCTCATTACAGTCTCGTATCAGTACCATCCAGATCTCATTCTGTTTCTTCTCTGTCTCATCCCTTTTCTGAGGCCTCAGTCCAGAATTCCTGTTCTCTTCATGCCTGACCATACATCAGCGCCATCAGACACAAAAGGAAGTGTAACATGCTACAGAGGCATGCGCATACACTGTACACTGGATCCCAGTCTGTTTGTGTGCCCTCTGGTGGTGAGTCACAGCAGAACTAGTATCCAGGATAATGAAAGTCCTGCTCAGAAATTCAACATGTATTGGGTAAATAGTGCACATCTGGCTACCCTGTGAATGTGACAAGGATCATCTCAGAGAGGGACTAGCATTGCACTGAAAATCAGTGCTAACAGCATGACCGTGGTCTCTCTCTCTCTCTCGCCATTGCTTACACACACACTGATGTGCAGCTCTGTAACTTCATTCAGTCATATCAGTGAGAGATGATAACGTTGTTTAAACACAATTTAATCTCCTGAATGTGATTTTAGCATCTCAGCGAGGATGCACTTAATTTAAGCACTCGGCCGTCGGAGGCCTGAAGTGGATTTAATAAACACCGGGTTTAATAAGCGCTCAGGGTGTCCAGGTTTGTTTGTCGTGTTTGTTGATACGTCAGCGTCGGTCCTCCCAACTCTAATAAACACAAGTAAATGAATAATCTCATAAATAAAACATATTGCTGAAATGGAATATGTTTACCATTCGTGTGTGTGTGTTTGTCTGTATGAAAGAGAGAGAGCAGATGGTGCACAGGGTGCCAATACTTTTATTCCCCAATTCACATCATGCTTTATCCTTGTTTGGTTTCCGGGCTTTTTTTCCCTCTTCTTTTTAGATTTCTAAAATTAATTATACACGTATGTGTGTATACACAGGTACTGTATATATATATATATATATATATATATATATATATATATATATATATATATATATATATACACACACGTACGAATATGCCAAGGCCAGATGCTCTTATGCCAGGCTAATTACTAAAACTCGTTTTAGGGCCAAGCAACCATCTGCCAATAACACACACACACACACACACACAAAGACAAACACACACACACACACACACCTAGGGCAGAAGACATGATTAATGAGCAGATGCATTTGTCATTTCAGGGCAAACCTGCAGTTGCCCGCATACGCACACAGGTATACATATAAATATAGCCTGGAGTTAAGCAGACAGAAGTCCCCACCCATTAAAGACCACGGTAGTGTGATAGTGGGTGGAGTTCATTTAATGGCCCTCTCTTGGCTCAGATGTAAATGGTGACTATTCTGCATGTTCTAAAGTGGAGTTTGGTGTTCCACAGGGTTCACTTTTAGGCCCACTGCTTTTTTCTCTTTACATGCTTCCTCTGGTCAACATAATTCCTAAGCCTGGTATTAGTTTTCACTGTGATGCTGATGACACACAGTTATACGTCTCAGCAAAGCAACACATAAAAGCTGCTTAATAAAGCAGTGTGTGAAGGACATACGAGACTGGATATTAATTAACATTCTAGAGGTATGCAGCTAAAAGTAAGCATTCTGATCACACACTAACTCTGGATTGCCTTTCTGTTTCAAGTGCAAACAGTAAAAGATCTTGGCGTGATTACAGATTCCAGTCTTTCATTTGAAGATATTATCAATAATATTTGTCTTCTCTAGGCTGGACTATTGTAATGCCTTATGGTCTGGTTGTTCAACTAGGTGCATGAACAAGCTTCAGTTAGTCCAGAATGCAGCAGCGAGAATCCATCCGCCACGCCTACTTCGATCAAAGGATGCAGGCTGCTTGTCAGTACCGCGTATTATGAAAACTACAGCTGGGGGCGGAGCTTTTTCTTACAAAGCCCCAAAATTATGGAATAGTCTTCCAAATATTGTTCGGGACTCAGAAACAGTCTCAGTGTTTAAGTCTAGGCTAAAAATCTATTTATTTAGCCAAGCATTGTTATAGATAGATTTGCCTTAGGTAAAGGAGCAGATCTGATGGACTGAGAGTATTATGGTGAACTGATATGTTTAGATGCTGTCTTCCTCACTCTCATTCATCACTCAGGTTTGTTGACGGTGAGGTGATTGTTTGCTTTACATCTCAGTTCCCCCTCATGTCTGTGTTTCCTTCTGGCTCCTCCCTTTTAGTTTTGATGTCATAGTTAGTCCTGCCGGAGTCTCTGCTTGCACTCTGCACTAAATATACATTCACCTTATACATTGTGTGACTGGGCCCATACCTAATTAATATCTCTCCTTCTCTACCTCAGAAAAAGAACAGTTAGGTATGATTGATGAATAAGATCAATGAACATTTGGTGCCATTGCCACCACTATCCATTTGCTAATCGCATACCTGAACACATATGTTTGAATGGGCTCCATGACTATGGAGGATCTCATCAGCATGAAAAGAGTAGGTTTAGTGGCCACTGGCCTGTTGCATAACCAACAACCTCTCTCCCTGAACATGGACAAAACTAAAGAGATAAATGTTGACTTCAAGAGAATACAAACTGACCTTTCTCCACTGAATATTAATGGAACCTCCATGGAGCTTCAAGAGCAATACATTTCTTGATTCTTTGAGGATGTGAACTGGTCCCTAAACACCAGCTCCATAGCCAAGAATGTCCAGAAGCATCTTGACTTGTGCAAGTCCAGCAGCATCCCATATCCTACCTCCCATGCTCACCAGGTTCTACAGAGGGACTACAGAGAGCATCCTGAGCAGCTGCATCGCTGTCTGGATTGGTACCTGCACCATCTGGGATCTCTCTGGATAGGGAGAGCAGCTGTGGAGATCACCAGGGGCTCTCTTCTCTTCATTGTAATCATTTACACCACATGCTGCATCCATGTGGCCATCAACATTGTGGACAACCACAAACACCCTTCATGCACAATCATTACACACACACTTTTACACACACCCCTCACACACACTCTTTTATACACACCCCTCACACTATGTCACTATGTCCCAATATGTCATTGTCTCATATTGTTAATACACACACACTCCTCACAAACACTCAATGTTCCGTCTGGAAAAAAAGTACAGAAACAACTTGGCCACATAACCAGATAGTCTAAGTGTTTCATCTGCAAGCCATCAGATTCCTCAATATCCAGGGACTGGACACACACACACACACACACACACACACACACACACACACACACACACACAATAAACAAAATTTTATTTCAGTTTCTTTGAAATGTCTCTTGTTCTTGCCCAATTATGAACTGGCTGTTAAAACACTGTTCTACTTACATTGTTGTATTTACACTGTTACACTTACACTGTTACATTTTTACACACTGTTACACTGTTACTTCTAACACAATAGGCTACACAATGTTTGCCCTCTTTCCACCTCGCTCCACTCCCGCAATTATTTCTCTTGTGTCTCCATTGCTATTGCTCGGCGCTTTTTAGCAGTACCAACTTCATCACTGCTGCTTCTACGGGCGCTTCCGCGATCAGACCTAAACAAACACTTGTTTGTATCTTCAAAACTTTGTAATTCAAATGTTCTACTGTTACACTGTTACTGTACATGTTTTTAGTGTTACACTTACACTCATCCACACACCATATTAGACTTACATTAAGAGGATGTGTACTCTCTCTCTCCCTCTATTTTTCTGTCTCTCTCTCCCGGTCTCTCTCTGTCATTGTCTCTAAATCAGGTGTGACAGTGTCCTGTCTTTAGTGAGAAATAGGACGCAAACACAGTGCTCATGTCCTCAGGAGCTACAGAGCGTTCTGGCACTAAACTGCTCCTCAGGTCTTCTGGGATCTCCACAGGCAGACAGACAGACAGACAGATGGGCAGACAGACGGGTACACAGGCAGACAGATGGGTAGACAGTCAGAGAGAGAGAGAGAGAGAGACAGTGTGGAAGAGGTGTGAAGAGCGGAGTGTGAGTGGAATTGGCTGTAACAGGAGTGTCTCAGTGGACCTGAAGGTCATGGTGTGTTTGGAGCATGGCCCATGAAACACTCCTCTGTTCCCCGCAGTGTGTGTGTGTGTGTGTGGGGGGGGCATAAGTCTGATCTAACAACATTTCCTCACACACACCTCTGTCCCGGTTCTGAAGACGGAATCGCTGAGGTTCAACACAGGGACAGGTGCGTGTAAATCACTTATTCACTCATTCACTCTTCTGTACCGCTTTATCCTGTATTCAGGGTCATGGTGTGGGGGTGGGGGGCGGAGCCTATGCCAGGAGGCTTAGGGCACGAGGCAGGGTGCACCCTGGACAAGGTGCCAATCCATCACAGGGCACACACTTACACCCTAGTGTTGCACGGGTCGTCTGGTAACCCGCGGGTTGTGTTGGGGCGGGTAAAGAAATTGTCACTTTATTTGCGGGGCGGGTTGGGGCGGGTCATTAAAAACAAAATTTTTATAAAAAATCCATGTATGTTGCGTGCAATTCCCTATCACCTATATTAAATATTTGGGAATATCTATTTTCATATTTTTTTAAGTTCTTTGATAAGGTTACATCATGTGACAAGTCACGAAAGCGTCAAGCAGCTACCGCCGCCAGTCACAACAAAAAAAAAGTGAAGATGGAAGACGAGGTGCGGGAGAAATTGAGGTCAGGAATTTACATCATTAAGTGTGTCTGTTTAACGGTCGCGGGTGCGGGCTGGGGCAGGCCAAATAATTTCATAAAAGCGGGACCCGCGGATTGGAAAAATACCCGACCCGCGCATCACTATTACACACACACCCACTCACACACTACAGGTAATTTGTGAATGTCTATTCACCTAAACTACATGTCTTTGGACTGTGGGAGGAAACCGGAGAACCTGGAGGAAACCCAGCCAGCACGGGGAGAACATGCAAACTCCATGCACACAGAGACCGGAATCGAACCCAGACCCTGGAGGTGAGAGGCGACGGTGCTAACCGCCTGTGTAAATGACACTAAATATAATACAATGATTAAACTGTAAATTAGTGCTTGAACAAAATTAATGAAACATTTAATCAGTATGAAGTCAAGCAGACGATTAAATAAATTAATAAATGAAGGAATAAATCAGTTTAAGTGATAAACATAATGAGTTAAAGTTTTAAAACATTATATTAAGATTAAATTTGAATAATAAATGTGTAAGTGATCATGCTGTGGTGTTTTAATGAAATAGACTTACAGCAAATAAAAAGATGCTAAAAATAAAATAAATAAATGTTAATGAGGAAGAAATAAACACGCTGATGCAACGGACTTAAATATAAATGATAAATAAATAAATAAACAGCATTAATGATTACGTTTTTATTTACTCATCGTTTTTTTATTCATTCTGTCAGCAGACGCAGACACACACACACACACACACACACACTGAGATGAGCTTGCGGGCATCTGAACAGGAAAACAGGAAGCATGAAGCATCATCCTGTGTGTGTGTGTGTGTGTGCGTGTGTGTGTGTATGTTTGAGAGAGAGAGAATTTGTCATGATTCTCTTAGTGTGTGTGTGTAGTTCCTGTCCCCTCCAGTAGGGGGAGGTGCCTTGGTGGGTCATGCTGTGTGTGTGTGTGTGTGTTCTAGCTGTAATCAGCATGATCTTTCGTGCTGCTCAGCACCATCTGTACCATTTGTCTCTCTCTTATTTTGTTTTGTTTCGTCCCCCAACACACACGCACACACGGAAGACAAGCTTTTGATGGCTTTGGTTTGTCACTTTCAGATGCTCTGTATCTAATTTACTGTGTGTGTGTGTGTGTGTGTGTGTGTGTGTGTGTGTGTGTGTGTGTGTGTCATCAGCATATGCAGCTAGTGGATAGTTCACAGTGTTCTTCTCACCCAGCAGGTGAAAGTCTCGGGTTCGAGTTCCAATTCAGTGTAAAAATAGGTGCGTCAGGAAGGACATGTGATGTGAGACTTGTGCCACGTGACAGATGAGGCGAGGGCAGAGCCCCGTGGTCACACAGTTACCACCTTGGACCTGTGGAACCCTGCGCTGCACGCGTTAGTGTTTCCTCGGTTCTTCCACACCCACACACAGCTGACCTGAGAGCAGGAGGTGAAGGAGAGGACGTTCCTCCACTTGACCCAATGATTAACATGTTCATGTCCGCTCGTGGTTGGGGTTAGATCCAGACCATGTCCTGGGAACACTGTGTATGTGTGGGCGTGGCCATCAGACAAACCAGTCAGTCAGACGACACACACACACACACAGGATCATCATTTTATAGTCAACAATCTTTGTTTTGGTGTGTGTGTGTCTGGGTGTGTGTGTGTGTGTGTGTGTGTGTGTGTGTGTGTGTGTGTGTGTGTGTGTGTGTGTGACACATGCCTGTGTGAGTGTGTCCTCATTAGCAGTAGCATCATGTTCAGAGCTTCAAAAGACTCTGTAATGAGCTCTGATTGGGACACTGATGAAGTGCAGGACACACACACACACACACACACACAAACTGGTCTTACACACTGCCTGTGTATCTGTGATTGACAGCTTTGTCTGAGGGGCGTGGCCTGTTTAAAATAAGCACAGTGATATAACCCAGAATAGAGCAACAATGTCTTATTACATCATCCATAACCCCCCCCCCCCACCCCTCTACGCACATATAGTGTCTGTCTGTCTCTCTTCTCATTTTCCTTCTCCTGCTGCCTTTATTATCCAGACTAATCCCCTTCCCCAAGTCAGACTTAAAGGGCTTTTATGGTGTATGGAGTAGAGCTTAGGGAGCATTGCATAGTGTGTAGGGAGAAAGGTATAGGGTTCAGGGCATGGGGTTTAGGAAGGAGGGTTTAGGTTTATGGTGTAGGGCATAGTGTGTATGTAGGTTTAGGGTGTAGTGTGTAGGGTAGAAGGCATAGTGTATAGGGAGTAAGGTTTGTGGTGTAGAGAATAGTGTTTAGGGTGTAGAGAGTAGGGTGTAGGGTATAATGTAAAGGGAGTATGTCTAGGGAGTAGGGATTAGGGTGTAGTGTGTAGGGAGTAAAGTTTAATGTGTAGGGAGTAGGGTTTAGGGGTAAAAGTAAGGTTTAGTGTGTAGTGCATAGTGTATAATGTGTAGGGAGCAGGAATCAGGGTATAAGGTGTAATGAGTAGGGTTTAGGAAGTAGGGTGTTGAAATAAGTTTTAGGGTGTAGGGCATAGTTTGTAGGGAGTAAGGTATAGGTTTCAGGGAGTAGGTTTATGGGAGTAGGGTTTAGGAAGGAGGGTTTAGGTTTATGGTGTAGCGCATAGTGTGTATGTAGTAAGGTTTAGGGTGTAGTGTGTAGGGTATAAGGCATATAGTGTATAGGCAGTAAGGTTTATGGTGTAGGGAATAGTGTTTAGGGTGTAGAGAGTAGGGTGTAGGTTATAGTGTAAAGGGAGTATGTCTAGGGAGTAGGCATTAGGGTGTAGGGAGTAGGGTTTAGGGGTAAAGAGTAAGGTTTAGTGTGTAGTGCATAGTGTATAAGGTGTCGGTAGTTGGAATCAGGGTATAAGTTGTAGTGAATAGGGTGTAGTGAGTAGGGTTTAGGGTGTAGTGTGTAGGGAGTGTGTGAGACACTGCTGCTGTGTTGATGGATGATACCTGGAGTTACACAGACAGCAAATTGTTGCTATCTTTTAATACCTGCAATGTGTGTGTGTGTGTGTGTTCAGAAATGAACACTCAGCTCCCTGAGATTTGGTGAAGTGATTGTGGTTCAGCATCAGAGCTGAGCAGAGGAGAAGAACAAGATAACGGGAGAGAGATAAAGAGAGGAAATGAAACAGAGAGAAAAATAAAGAGACAGAAGGAACAAATAGAAGAGAAGAAAAGAGTTAAATACACACACACACACGAGACCCGAGTGAGGCAGTCCGACTGAATTAAACATTCTAATACATGGAGTGTTTAAACGGACAGCCCATGTGTGTGTTAGTGTGTGTGTGTACATTACTGTCCCACATGCACGTCCCCCGGGTGTCATACAGAACACTGGATAGGAAATAATCTATCTCTGTTCTGTTCACACACTGTGTTAGCGTCTTAATTACCACACACACACACACACACACACCTGTCTCCCATCAGTATCCCACAAGCACTCACACACATCTTTATCTCTCACACACACATGGGACTTGTTACAAGATCCAACAGGAAGCCTTAACCAACACACACACACACACACACACACACACACGTGTCTCTCTCAGCATGGTTTTAAAAGGGACTGATGTACATGTATTGATTTGATATGCGCATGTGATTTGTATATTTTATGCATATGTAATGAGCATGTGCAGGCGCATTAATCTCACACTGTACACTGCTCTTACTGCAGGAAGGACAGGAACGTGTGTGTGTGTGTGTGTTTCCACTCTGCTACTTGCTGTTTTTGAATCAAATATAGTAAACATAACTCATAAAGTTCTGGATCTGTTCCAATTACTGAGTAGTGTGTGTGTGTGTGTGTGTGTGTGTGTGTTGTAATGTTTTAAGTGCTTCCTCTGTGTAATGTGGAGAGCAGATGGGGCTGGCACACTCCCTTCTGCAGTAACAACACACACACACACACACACACACACACACACAGACTCATAATGAATTGACTCTGTCTATCTATTGATTGGTCTATCTAGCTATACACTATATGCCCAAAAGTATGTGCCCCCTTGATTATGAAACCCCCTGTTGAACAACCTGTTCCAGATTCCCCCCTCCCCCCCCACCTGTGTTTGCCTTTCACAACACAGTCCACTCTTCTGAGAAGGCTGTGCAGTACATGATGAAGTGTGTGTGTGTGTGTGTTCATTCACCCACTCTACAGGAGCATTAGTGAGCTCAGGTGGTGATGTGAGCCTCCAGTTCATCTCAGAGCTGATGGTTCAGTGGGGTTGAGTTCAGTCAGGGTTCTGTGCAGGACACTCGAGTTCTACCACAGCAATACACACTCACACCGCGTCTTCATGGAGCTGGCTGGGTGGAGCTCATCATGCTGGATAAGGGTTCGGCTCGTTCCTCTTGCTTCCAGTGAAGAGGAACTGTAAAGCTAGTGCAGTCAGAAACGTTCTGTACAACACATACGGGTGCACATACTTTTGAACTTAGAGTGTGTTTAATTTCTGTTGTTTCCTAATTTCATTTACAAAGTTATGCTTCATCTCGCCATCGTATTTCCTCTGGTCAATGCTAAATTCTTAATAGACATGGTTATGCTTGCACACTCCTTCTCTCTCTCTCTCACACACACACACACACACACACACACACACACACACACACCATATTACTCCAAGTCCTTTTCCTTTCTAACACTTCTGTTCAAATTTACACTGGAATTATCTCATAAAAACACCAACAGAAGCACTTAACATGCTCTAATGTGAACACACACACACACACACACACACACACACACACACACACACACACACACACAGGGAGAAAGAGAGAGACAGAGAAGGAGTGTGCCAAGGCCATTTTAGCTCTATAAAGCTTTTAGAGCGAATGATTCATCTGGTATCTAACACACATTTACGTCGTCTCTAATTCTGTTTAATATTCTGGGGGAAAAATTACTTCATCCACATCACAGCTTTATGGTGTCTGTGTGACCCGATGAAACACTTCACACTGGTGTTTAGGTGGACATCAGGTGTCTGTTGAGGTCAAATTACAATCACATTTAATAATCATACAAAAACAGCTGGATGGAAAACAGATGTGTGGTTATGATCCAGTGGTCTTTGAGTTTAGGTCTGGTTCTCAAGATCTGCAATCTCAGGTCAAAGGTGGTCTTAGTATACGTGTAGCCCTCCCGCCAGGTAGTATCACACATGGCTCAAAAGGTAAAATTCTGTCCAAGGGTACATTTTCCCCTACCCTGGGAGAGAGCACACTTGTCTTACTTCACAGAAATCACAGTTGAAAAATCAAGGTCTCAGATTTACACTTGTTGGTGTCAGATTAATGTTTTCCATTTGGACTTTTACGTACAAACTGCATTTAATCTTAAATTTTAACCATATACGGTATGTGTTTAAGTAGTATCACAGAAAGCCACACCAATTTTAACTGATTAATAACTGCTGATTTTATTTTTCTCAGGAACTCTTTTGTGGTTGTTTTCTTTTCTCTTTTTTTCCGTTTTGGTTCTTTCTCTCTTTCTCAAACTCAGGTTTGTCACATGAGTAACCAAATAGTTCAAGTCACATGGTCACCATTAATCATATTAACAAAATAAACATAACCATAAAAAGGTAAATGAAAAAAACACTCAATGACAATGTGATGTACATTAAAATTACCCAGCTGTGATTTTTAGTACCTCGTTGGCGCGCTAGATGGAGCTCTTTTGATGGAGAAAACTTGTACTCATGTATCCACTGTTGAAACAGTAAACACTGATCTGGGAAGCATATCACGATGATAAAAACAATCACAGAATCCGTGGCCGTCTACCTCTTCAAACAGGTCAGCTAAATCCTCAGAGATCTTCTTTCATCTCCCGATGCAAAACGAATTTCACGCATGTGACACACACTCTGGCCTGCACACACCACTCGGAGGCTACTCCACTTAGGCAATAAAATAAACAGGAGTATATCTAGTCGGACTTTGAGCGAACAATACGACTGACAATATTGAACTCATCAAAATAAACACGGTTATATTCTTCCGGTTAGCTTCTCAAACAAACGCGAAAAAAACCCGACAGGGGATCCAAGTCTCTCACGCAGGGCCTTCATATGCTGGAACTATTCCACAGTGAACTCGCGCGAGCTGAAATATCCGCTCGCCTCGTCCAAACTTCCTTACCGCGCTCTCCCTCAGCACAAAACAAAAATGTCTTCCTTTTTTTTTTTTCACAAACTTTCTCTTTCTTTTTTTTCTTTCTCTCGCCCCGCCCCTTCCCTTAAAGAGTCAGAGTATACAGTTCTCATAGGGCGACTTGACATTCTCAGAAAACAACAAAAAATGGGAGTCTTTAATTCTCCTCTTAACCATACACACTTTGAATTATTTTAAACATTCCATATGAACATAACACAACGGATATACTGTTATACAGGGCTCTATATACGGAACAATGGTCCCAGTGTAGTCCTTGATGGCTACGGTCTTGTTGTAGTCCAAAAATGCTACTATCTTGGTGCAGTCCATGAGGGCTATAGTGTTGGTGCAGTCCATCAAGGCTACGGTGTAACGCTTGGATTTAATTAATCGCTTAGTTACAAGAAAACGGATTCAGGAATCAAAATATGGGCTGGAAATCAATACTTCCGGTATTGCGCAACCGCGGCAGGACAATATACAACGCGACACAAAACAATGGTAATAAATTAAACCAAGTGTATTATACAAGACAAAAATAAATAAACAAACACGGTGCACCACAAACCAATATATAGAAATATAATACAAATATAAAGAGTGTGTGTGTGTGATGTACATGTATGCGGGTGTGTGAGTGTGTGTATGGTAGTCCAGTGTCTGATATATGGCAATGGGTATGAAAATGGTGAGTTGGAGAGATGGTTCGATCTCACCGGTAAATGATGTTAAGTCTGGGAGGTCGAGAAACGGAATGAGCTGGGTACTGAATGAAATTCTGGAACAATAATCCGCAAACAGTCACTCAGTCTCAATGTACAAACAGCGCGCTGACTTCATCTCTCCGTGTCGGCTCCTTTGCCGGTTCTGGCTTTATGCCGGCTCATGTGACCCACGTCACTTCCAGGTTCCCTCACACTGCGATCGCGCATGCGTGCGAGCTTACCCGGTGACCAAACACTGTCCATGGGGACAAACAAAAACTGCCTAGGGCACATTTATGGCACAGGCGAGCAGCATTAGCTCTTTAATCCTTTGCCTGTTATTAAAATGTCCCTCTGTGTGGCTGCGCTACAACGGTCTCAGTGTAGACCACAAGGGTTACAATCTCAGTGGAGTCTGTGACAACTAGGGTCTATGGTGTAGTCCATAATGGGTACAGTCTTGTTGTAGTCCGAAAATGCTACGCTCTTGGTGTAGCCCATAATGGCTACGGTCTCTGTGTTGTCTATAATGGCTACGGTCTCTGTGTTGTCCATAATGGCTACGGTCTCTGTGTTGTCCATAATGGCTACGGTCTCTGTGTTGTCCATGATGGCTACGGTCTCTGTGTTGTCCATGATGGCTACAGTCTCTGAGTTGTCCATCATGGTTATAGACTTTGTGTTGTCCATAATGGCTACGGTCTCTGTGTTGTCCATGATGGCTACGGTCTCTGTGTTGTCCATGATGGCTACGGTCTCTGTGTTGTCCATGATGGCTATGGTCTCTGTGTTGTCCATCATGGCTACGGTCTCTGTGTTGTCCATAATGGCTATGGTCTCTGTGTTGTCCATGATGGCTACGGTCTCTGTGTTGTCCATGATGGTTATAGACTTTGTGTTGTCCATAATGGCTACGGTCTCCATGTTGTCCATGATGGCTACGGTCTCTGTGTTGGCCATGATGGCTACGGTCTCTGTGTTGTCCATAATGGCTACAGTCTCTGTGTTGTCCATAATGGCTATGGACTCTGTGTTGTCCATAATGGCTACGGTCTCTGTGTTGTCCATGATGGCTACGGTCTTTGTGTTGTCCATGATGGCTACGGTCTCTGTGTTGTCCATGATGGCTACGGTCTCTGTGTTGTCCATGATGGCTACAGTCTCTGTGTTGTCCATCATGGTTATAGACTTTGTGTTGTCCATAATGGCTACGGTCTCTGTGCTGTCCATGATGGCTACGATCTCTGTTGTCCAAGATGGCTACAGTCTCTGTGTTGTCCATGAAGGCTACGGTCTCTGTGTTGTCCATGATGGCTACGGTCTCTGTGTTCTCCATGATGGTTATAGACTTTGTGTTGTCCATAATGGCTACGGTCTCCATGTTGTCCATAATGGCTACAGTCTCTGTATTGTCCATAATGGCTACGGTCTCTGTGTTGTCCATAATGGCTACGGTCTCTGTGTTGTCCATGATTGTTATGGACTTTGTGTTGTCCATAATGGCTATAGTACTCAAAAGCTGAGTCATCCTTAAGTCCTTAAAAGCTTTGATCCTCATATAATACTCGTTGTCTTGGACTGGTACTCGTGATTTCAGTCTCAGTGTGGTTCTGGTCTGGACATTGGTTTTGAGATTGTGGTTGCTACTTCTAAAACACCATGGTTTGGGTGAAATGTTCTACATTGTGGTCTGGGTGAGGGTGTGGGGTCTCAGTCAGGTCATCGTTTCCTATTCAGGACCACTGTTTGTCTTGCCCATGCCCTGGACAATAGGCTCTTTTGACCTCAAAACATGAATATGCACTTATAAATCAGAATTTACAGTGTTCACATCCTGATATTTACATCTGAACATTTTAAACTGGGTTAAAATGTGGCACTTAAAAAAACCATCCCAATTTTACTACTGTGTTTTAATACTTTTAGAGGAGACAGTAGGTCTCGGTGGAACTCTGCTAACTCAGTAAAGTGAAAGATACAGATGAGACCAGAAATACGGTCTCTCTGTCTCTCTCTTTCTCTTACTTATTGATGATGAAGTTTATTGCAGTGGGAAATGAGTGTGTGTGTGTTTAAGCAGTGAGCTCCTCTGATATTTTGATTAAATCTGACAAGAAATTACTGTCTCAGAATCTCAATGAAATACACACAAGGGAAGGAAATCAGACAAACACACAGAAAGCAATATTCTAACAATTTGCATAGATACACAGAGGGCCTGTAAACAAACAAACACACACACACACACACACACACACACACACAGAGTGTGTGTTGTCTTTGAGTTGTGATGTGTGGTGTTTTTGATAAACGGAATAATATTTACTGAGTATCAGCAAATGAGATTTGTGTGAAACAACATCCACATAATAAAATTACTTCAGCAGGGCCATAAACATCCTCCATCAAACACCTTCAAACTCCATCAGTCCACAACATCCTTTATCAAACACCTTCAAACTCCAAAATCCTCCATTAAACTCCATCAAACCAGCAGATTCTCTATCTTACATCACCAATCCATAACATCCTCCATCAAATACCATCAAACCAGAAGGTCCTCCATCAAACAACATCAATCCATAATACCCTACATTAAAATCCAACATTCTCCCTCAAACACCATCATACAGTACACCAAGCATCCTAAACCAAATACAATCAAACCCATCATCCCCCAGCATCTTCCATCACAAATACCATCAAAGCACAATAGCCTCCATCAAACTCCAACAACCTCCATTAAACACCACAAACCCCAATATCCTAATCAAACACCAAATATCCAAGCTAACCCTGAACCAGTCGTGATGCTCTTGTGTCTGTTGAGGTTGCTGGGGTTTGTTTGAGTAGTGTTTCTGTAGTGGCCTCCTGATGGTAATGAGGATTTCTGGGTGGAGAAGGTGAGGTGTGGGGTTTAATGGCTGATGTCACAGAGGAACTGCAGCAGCTGAAGGTTTAATTTGATGCGTAATTAGCGAGCATTGTTTCAGCTGATGAACAAATCAATTTCTAATCAGGGTTTTATAGCATCGGATTAGGGTTTGATTAGAGATCGGTCCAATCCTGACCCGATGAGCAGAACGCTCATTAGCACGCGATTTCCACTCAAAGCGCACTTCCTGTTTAACACCACACACTCGAGCTGGTGTGGTGTTTACGTGTGTTTGCTGTCGTCTTGTGGCTGTGAAAGTGAGATTCTGTGATTTATTTATTTTTGTCACAGTGGAGCTTCACTAAACAACTGACTTCTTTATGTGTAATATTTACATTTTATGTTTTATTTAGCTAGCGCTAGCATGTTGGAGTCATGCTGGACATGACGTGTGAGTGTTCCTGCCTCATCACGAATCGAAAGAAAATGTCTTTTAAACATTACAGAAAGAGTTTCCCGGGGTTTTCTGCCTAATGTTGTGGAACCTGTTGAACTCTTACTGTTTCTCTGAATAATTTTACATGGTGAAGAAGCCATGCTAATTTAAGATGCTAATTAATGTGGTATCATCAAACTAAAAGTTAATTATCAAGAAGAACGTGTGTAGGTGAGACACTGCTATTCAGACATTAACATTTAGACATTTGGCAGAAGCTCTTATCCAGAGCGACTTACAAAAGTACTTTGTAGTTTCCAGCATTCGATAGATCCCTACCCTGGGTTACTAGGTTACTAACTCAGTACCAACTACCAGTACAAAGATTAGCCCAAGTACTGAGGAAACAGACTCATCTTTAGTCATCATTTAAAGATTGTCACAGACTCTGCTGTACAGACTGATGTTCAGTAGATGCACGTCTTCCTCGGTCTCGGAGAGACGGTGGGACGAGGCGAGCAGTGCTGGAGCATCGGAGGGAACGTGAAGGGAACGTGGTGCGGTGTGTGGTGTGATTAGAGACATATTTAGCTTTGTAGGCGAACATCAGGATTTTAAATTTGCAGCTACAGGAAGCCAGTGCAGGGAGCGAAGAAGTTTGGGGGGGGGGGGGGGATTGTGAAGGTTTAAAATGAGGATCAGCTGCAGAGCATGAATCGTGGACAGAGACAGACCTGCCAGCACTTTAGCACTTGAACCTTGAAGATCTTTCCTACACTGGTGTGAACATGGATAATAAACACTGCTGAAACCTGAAGCGTCACACCGAGGACTTTTACAGATAATGAGGAAACATACTCGGGCGGGGAATTCAGCGCTGTCTTAGCGGGATTTCTTAGGTGTGATCTGGCAACCAATTGATCAGACCATCCCGGTGTGATGCGTGGGGTGGTGAGATGATTTCAGACGTCTCCAAACTTTATGTAACTTTACTGATGGTTGTACTCTCTCTACTAAACTCGGGACTCTCTCTCTCTCTCTCTCTCTCTCTCTCTCTCTCTGTCTTTATTTGCGCGGGTGAAGTTAATAAATGGAAGCCGAAAAACTTCACACACATGGGCGGCGTGACGCAACAGTGTGTAACTGCGCTTCGACAGCAGATGTTTAGGTAAGACTTGTTGAAAATATTGAAATGTAAAAATACCCCTACGCACGCACACACACACACACACAAAAAGGCTGATTAGGTGAGATGAGTGTTCTGATGTGCTTGCATCATCGCTGTCTTGGTTTACTGCTGAATATGATGGCAGGAATCTGCTGATGTCAGGAATTTAGCACACACACACACACACACACACCGTCAATAGCTGTTAAAGAAGCATTCTGTATGTAAAGCATTTAACACCAGCATGGCTAACTTTAACATAAAGAGAGGGGAGTGGCCTGTGCTCAGGAGGCGGAGCTTGTGGGATAGTTGCTGAGAATAATGAGGAAGACGATCTGTGTAAAGTCTGTTAGCTTTTGTTAACTCATTAGCAAAATTAGTCTCATAGCGTCAGTAAAAGATGTTGATAGAAGTTTAGAATCCACACACGTCCCGCGGTTCTTTTAGGGAACGCAAGCGGGACACCGGGAGCGCTTCGTGTCTTTATACCAACACAAAAACACAAACGAACGCGCAGTGCGCTACATTACACATCTATCACCGCGCACTTCACTTATTTATATATTTACATTAACGAGCGCGCAGGACGAGAGAGCGAGCGAGCGTGTGTGTGTGTCTATGTGGTGTGAAATGAGACAATTTGCTGTACTTTTTTACTTTCAGACTCACATTAGAGGTGAAATGCATCATGGGAATAAACGAGGCTTTAGAAGGCAAAGCAAAGAAGCCGCGCATCTATTCAGGCATTTTTCTTCTCTTTACTCCCACACAGCATGACTAAGAGGCGTTAAAACAATACAAGAGCAGGGTGACACCACACACACACACACAAACACACACACACACACATACTCACACAAACACACACAACAATGCTGAAAGCGTCAGTGCTTGAAAGACAAGTTCTAATCAGTGACTTTAAAACGTCTCTTACACTCACACACATACTCACACACACACACACACACACAACCACTTCCTCACCTCCTCCCTCCTTCATTAACACTCCGCACTTGTTAGCTGATGTTTATTCATGACCGTTACCCCGAGCAGATAATTACCTAACCCAGCGTGACCTCTGACCTCGGCTTATATGCTCTTCAGTCAGAGCGCTCTCTGTGACCGGCATGTAATGAACCAATTCACATCTGACCTCATTTACTTTCCGTGTGTGTGTGTGTGTGTGTGTACAGACCTTAATCACACCATGCTCTGGCCTAGATTAAGCAGAGAGAGAGAGATTTGTGGAAGCAGGTTTTCCTTTATTAAAGTCTGAGTGTTTTTCTGTCAGGTGAGACACAGGGGGCGCTCTGGAGCTGGGCAGCGCGGCATCATGTCCACCCTGTCTCTCTCGCTCAGGGACACTCGGCTATGTAGCGCCGTGAGAGCAGGAGATCAAACCCGCAGGACAGCAGCGTCGACACACACACACCAACTGTAGAGCCTCAAAACCGCAAGTCCAAAACTTCACTTGAGATCAGACTCGATCCATTGTATAGTTCCTGCTCATTATCAATGTGTGTGTGTTTGTGAAACCTTCTTTAGGTCGCTTCTTCCTCAAAATTCCCATTTGTGAGTCTGATATCAGGTCTGATGTGACACTCCAGGCTCCGCCCACTCCACGTCCCCGAGCTGTCGCGTCTCACCGCTGGGATTAAAACTACATTTAATGAAATTTTTTTGTTTTTATTTGTTCTCTTCCATTTTCTTTTGCTCTGTAATTTGCGTTGCGTCCCGCTCTCATCAGTGGGCGAAAAAACGCTGCGCGCTGTCACGCTCTGGACACGGTGTTAAAATTAATCCGTCATAGTGGTGTTTATTTTAGCCTTGTGTCCAATCAGGCAGCTCCGACCAATTATCTGCATCAACACAAGCTAAATCAGGAGAGACTCCTCGCTCTGAGTGTGTGTGTGTGTGTGTGTGTGTGTCCAACTCGTTCGTGCTTATTTGTTTAACAAGACAAACCTCTGCTGCATGCTTTCTCGTATTTGCACTAACGAGGTGCTCGCTTTCATCGGTGTGTGTTCATGTGTGTGTTTTTAAGTGGAACTAAACCCACAGGAAGTCGTCCCGTGAGCACGCCGCCTCTGTTATTTATAGCTTTACTGTTATTCGCATAATTACATATCACACAGTGTATATTTATAAGCTGTATTTAAATGAATGGTACAGAGTTGTACAAGTCCCGGTGATGTAATGGTGAGAGTCCGATCTCCACCAGGCCCCAAGGTTGCGTGATCCCGAAAACACGTGAAAGCCCGTCGGAATAAAAATGACAAAGACCACACACCCACAGCCCACTATAGCCACTGCATGCTAATGAGGGGGCCAGACTTAACGAGCGTCAGATGCCTGTATTTTTTTACTCGCTACGTAGGCGGCATGGCGCTGACTCGATGATGAGGGCTTGTCAGCAAAATGTCTTGATGGTGAAGTGGGCCATTTCAAACAGTGCGTGTTTCAAGTGAACAAAAGAGAGTAAGGAGGGGGGGTTGAGGTGGGAGGGAGAGAGACCCAGCTTTTCACGCGACTCTATGTTTAGCGCTGTTAAATCTATTGAGTGCTATTAAGCTGCTTTTTTACACATCAGTGCCAGAGCTGAGGATTAGCGCAGGTTATTTATCGCTCTCAGGCTGAGTGTAAATACAATTAGGTCAAATAATTCAACCTTTTACATCAGATGTGGCTGCGTGTCTGATCCTCCTTTAGGCTTAAATATAAAAGTAATTTCCTGAAAGCTCACCTCGGTCTCTAGAAAAAAGTCTGACGCTAACAACCAGCAGATTGGACCAGCGGCTCAGACATGGAAAAATATCTAAAAACAGCAACTGGTCTATAATCGGACTGTGATATATACAGATGTCGCCTTTAAGACTCCGCAATTTAGCGCGCGGCTTGCCGCGACTTGCCGGAGGCAACATTCGGGAATTTAAAATAAATGTGTTGTGCTTCACTGAATATCCGCCAGATGGCGCATAGAAGGACTTTATCTAAAAGCCGGTGGTCCGGGAAAGTCAGTTTCCCTATGTTTCCCCGGTGGCGCGCAGATTCAAATCATGACGTCACTCGCTACCTAACGCTGAGAAGGCGAACGAGGATTTTAACAGTTTTTCTCTCGTTTTAAAGTGTTTTTATGAACTTTTTGAATTAAACAAATAACCTATCCATAATAATCGAGTGTCTTTTCGCTTTTTTTTTGTATATTTGAAGATAATTCATACGTTTTAAGCCGCTGCAAAAGGCTGGTTTGCTGGGCGAGTACTGACATCACGACTACTTTTATTACACCTACATTTGTTTATTTGTATATGTATGTTGTTAATATTAATTTTTTAGAGATTGTGTGTGTGCGTGCACGGAGAGTTTGTGTTGGTAAGTGTATGTGGATAAGTTGATAAGTGTATCAGAAAGCATTAAAATTTTCATTTGAATTAAAATGACACACACATGTCTGTATATACAGTATATCAATTACATATATATCAATTTCATTAGTTCGTTCATTCTATTTGAAGCTTCGGATGTTTAGATTAGTTCTGAACTCGCTTCCGTGAAACTATCGCTAAAACAATGTACTGAGCCCTCCTGAGGATATAAAGCTTTATTATTGTGTTTGAATAAATAATCAGATCTACCACAGCAGATAATAAACTATGGTGTGTCATAACCGAAGCAAACACCACGATTATGCGTCGTTTCGTTTGACGGGAACGTGGTTCACTTGGCCGCGGTGTATTATAAACCTGTGGAATGTTTCACTGTTTATGCTCACATAAGAGGAATAAAAGCGAGTGAAATGTGGAAATGATGTGTGGCAACTCAATGAGAACTAAACCAAAGATTTCGGTAACTCCACTGAGTGTAACATCTGCATAGTGACACTGAACACCTTCACTTTTCCGTTTACCTCTGAAAAAAAAAAAGCTGTATTTTGTTTGTTTATATTTAGAGTTTTTATAACAGTAGAACAAGTACCCGCGCGCACGCACACACATAGACACACAGTAGAGTACCACACAACAGCTCAATGCCTATTGCTCCTATATGAAGGAGACAAAAACATGCCTTCGCCTCTCGTTAACAAAAATAAACTGCTGGCATATTTGTTTGACATCAATATTGTCCAGGCTGTTCTTTTTTTCTTCTGATAAACACTAAAGATGATATTTTGTAGAATGCTGAAAACCTGTAATCATTGATTTACATAGTATTTGTTTTTCCTGCTACGGAAGTCAATGTTTTCAGCTTTTTTCCCCAATATCTTATTTTGTATTCAACAAAATAAAGAAAATCATTAAAGTTTGGAACCACTTAAGGAGTAAATAGTGAGTAAAGTTTTTTGGGGGGTGAACAATGGCTTTGACCCTAACTCTTCCCGTCTGACTGCACTAGGACCGGACAGCATTGCCACCTGATGAAATAGCGTGACAAAAAAGTGAAATGTCAGTTCAAAACTTTTGCCAAAAACACTAATGAATCACTTACATCCTCAGCCTATCACTCCTCATAATGCTAAATATTAGTATAATCAACATGTATAATACACGCACACATATTATATGTTATATACTGTATAATCAACATTCAGATTGACCTCCTGTGAACTCGCCTCTTCACCTGAACTACAACATGGCTGATCTGCTTCTGTCACACTGGATTCCTTATGAGCATGGACAGAGAATGCCTCAGCCTATTATTGGTAACAATGTTAAATCTCAGGACAACTACAGTGGCTTGCAAAAGTATTCGCCCCCCCGTGAACTTTTCCACATTTTGTCACATTACAGCCACAAACATGAATCAATTTTATTGGAATTCCACGTGAAAGACCAATACAAAGTGGTGTACACGCGAGAAGTGGAACGAAAATCATACATGATTTCAAAAATTTTTTTTTTTACAAATAAATAACTGAAAAGTGGGGTGTGTGTAATTATTCAGCCCCCTTTGGTCTGAGTGCAGTCAGTTGCCCATAGACATTGCCTGATGAGTGCTAATGACTAGAGAGCACCTGTGTGTAATCTACACTCTCTCCATCGCTGTCTGATATACAGCACAGGTGTTTAGGTTCTGTTACCTGACAGAACAGGATAAACACATGCCATTTAAACAGCAATCATTTTATTTCACTTTTTCTGAGTCTTAGTGTGCAAACCTCGAATCAAATCATTAATGTTCGCCAAGTAAGTGAATGCATTTTAAAAACTATTTTTCTGGAGTGGATTGTCTATTGGTGTCAACAAAATTCTAGCCATATGGCAATATTAGTATATTAGCTTATCAATTTCTTTCACAATACTGATTTCTGACAAACAGTCACTAGATTAGGAGACTGACAGGGATCATATTTATACTTTTACATTTAGCTGTTTAATCTGCTGTTAGTTTTACGTCCGTATTCACAGACTATAACCTGGCCTGCTGTACTGAATGTGAGTCCACTGCATTTGGCGCTGCTTGTGTCTGAACGCAGCCAATAGTCTATCACATGATGGCAGGGAAAGGCACAGCCAATCAAAATGTTCATATGTGTTTTGGGGGCGGGAGGACTCAAGGAGGGAACGTGATTTATCCCTTTCTGCGTGTCTAGGTTAATGTTGACAGAACGATAAAAAAAAAAAGTGGATTAAATTATTGGTGGGGACATTTCAATGGTCGGAGGATATTGGTGGGGACACATCCCCTCCGTCCACCCTAAATCTACGCCCCTGTATATATATATAATTTAAAACTATTTATTCATTTGTCTTTTATTTACTTACTTACTAGCGAATGCTTTTTTAGGGCTCTAAAAACTACAGCAGTATGAGTGACAATGGAATAGGACGTGTGAGTTGCACCGGTCACACACACACACACACACACACACACACACACACACAATAAATAAATATATATATATATATATATATATATATATATATATATATATATATATATATATATATATATATATATATAATTAAATTCTTAAAACATCGTGTTCACCCATGCACTGAAAAAAAGAACTTGTAAGATTTACTTGATAAAATCCTCATAACAATTTGGACACAGATTTTAAGTAAATTTTATTGCTCCAATATAAGGCTGAATCCCATTTCTACCCCTTCCCCCTACCCTTCCATTTGACGCGTTCACGTGCAGGGGTAGTGGTGTCTCATTTCTCTTTTGGTTGGAGGTGTAGGGGGAGGGGGAAGTGGATAGCCCTCCAAACGAAAATTTTTCAGGACCTCACTTCAAACGAAGGGCTAAGCGAAGTTTTCAACATGGCTGCTCACTCGAGCAAGCAGACCCATAAATGTTAAGTCATTTTTGCCATTAATAAAGATTTTTATGACAAGTTTTCATTATATGTATATTACCTTTAGTCTTGTGTTTGTGTTTGTGTTTATGGTGATGTTCTGTAAAGAAACGTTTGCAAAAAAAATCGCTAAAGTTTGCTAGCGGATAGCACATATTGCACAATATTACAAATATATATTTTTATGTCACATACACTTTACTGCATGCTACAAACAAATATGAAAGTTCAGTAGCACGGCAGTTTGCCGAGCATTTGATAACGCATTGTTTGTTTTGCTTACGGCCATACACTATTGTTTTGCTTACACTATTCTTACTTATTGCAACGTGACCACAGTTTTGTAATTTATATTCTGTATATGGACGGCTGAGGAAACCCGAAGACTCATCCGTGTTCGTGGTGAAAATGAGCAACTTTTTTAAAAATCGAAATACGGCGCAAAAAACCTTTGGGAGTGAGTAATCTCTCTTATTGGAATGTGTGATAAACATCGGCGCATGTCCTCTGACGTAACATTAGGAACCAGCGACAACGTATGATGACGTATAACAGTGTTGTCCCATTTCTTAGGGGAAATATTTATACCCTTCCCCTTTCCACTTCGTTTCAAGGGACAAGGGGAAGAAAATAGAATTGTGATTCAGCCTAAGTAAAACTCACCCGTAATTGTCAGGTAAAATTTACTTAATTAAATTAACAATAAAAGAAATCAAGTAAAAGTTACATAATTATATTTAATGCACAAATTAGATTTATTTAAAATAATCAAGTAAAGTTAATTCATTATTGTATCAGCAGGAACCTTAATTTTATGAAATTACTATCATTTTGTTTTGTGAGATTTTCCCTTAACTTGGTTTTATCAATTTATATTACTCCCTATAATAATGTAAACATTGCTAATTTATGTTTTGGAAAGAAACTTAAGTAATTATTTCATCTATATCTTTCATAAATCACACAACTAAAATATAATTAAACAGTTTATTCACCAACATTACCAAATATTTGTGACATTCACAGTCTAGATCCAAGTTGTCTTTTTAATAAAAGTGCATTCAGCAAAATTTTGCATCCATAGAAAAAAACTGCACGGCACCAGGGCCTGAAATACTTGTTTTAAACAAAATTGTGTAAAATAATAAATAAATTAAATACAGCATTCATTTAGAAATAAAATACAGCAGAAAATACATTAAACAAACTGTAGAATAAACGTTAAAACTTAATAGCCCTCGGAAGCAGTGAAGTTGCAACATTCAAATCAGCACTCTGGACTAGTGCACTTAAAAGTATGCCATTGAAACCATAACGCATTAAAACATTAAGCTGAACATGTAAACACAACATGTAAAGACTTGTAGTCAAGCCAAATCAAATGTTTTAAGATAACTTCATCTTTAAAGCTTGCACTTTTGGTGATAGCTTAATCCCATCAAGTTCTAGAAGAACTTTCTGAAAATAGCTCAAATGTGTAGCGCAGTGCTCGGAGCTATTGCCACATTCTTGCAAAATTTCCTCTCCTTCAAGGATTATGGAGACACCAACCGGTTCTTCCCCTTCAACAGCACAGACGAGAAGGATTTTAAGAAGGTGCATACTGGCATCACTTCGTCTGTCCCCCTGCATAAAATGTACAAGAAAACAAATAATTTATTTTGAGAAACAAAAAAAAAATCTGAATTGCTTCAACCTGTGCTGACTTCATTTCACAGAGAAAAAAAAATAATACAAATAATTGATAATAAAAAATGACCATCACTTCATATACTTCAGATTGTTAAACTTGGGTTAAATTGCTTTAGCAATAATCTTGCATCACTAAAACATTGTAAAACATGGCATGAGATGGCTACACTCCATAGATTACTCTGCACCTTTACAGTGTCAGGAAATCCTATGATGAATGCTGAGTTTGTATTTAAAGGGTTAGTCCAAACATGAAAATTCGTTCAATAATTACTCAGATTTATATATTCATTTGCATTTATATGCTTCTGTCCAATACAACAAACACTATATTCAAGGTATTAATAAATTGTATAATTAATAAGAAAACAATGCTTTACCAGGCAATCATCAAAGAGATCCTCTTCAGATTCACGTCTCATCATTACGCTTTGTTTCTGTGAAAATATTTACATTGTATCATTACATAATCTTTTATTCGTACAACTACATTTAGGCATTTCTTCATCTTTTGTAAGTTTGCCTTTATCCAAAGCAAATTACAAAAGCGATAGAAGTTCACCAGAGTAGATGAGGACAGCTGGTTCTTCTTAAGTGTTCTTAAGAAGAATAGGCGCTGGTGAGCCTTCTTGACCAGGCTAGAGGTGTTAGTGGACCAGGATAGGTTCTCTGAAATGTGGGTCCCCAGGAACTTGAAGGATGGGACAGGTTCAACAACCGTTCCGTTGATGTGAACGGGTTCATGTCAACCTCTTCCTCCTTTTCTGAAGTCTACGATGAGCTCCTTGGTCTTCTTGGTGTTAAGGAGCAGATCATTGTCCGTGCACCAAGTGGCCAGGTGCTTGATCTCCTCCCTGTAGGCAGACTCATCGTTGTTGCTGATGAGGCCGATCACCGTAGTATCGTCTGCAAACTTGATGATGTTGTTGGATCCATACACAGGCCTGCAGTCATGGGTGAAGAGGGAGTAAAGGAAGGGGCTTAGCACACAGCCCTGTGGTACACCAGTGTTGAGTGTGACGGTAGTGGAGCAGATGTGGCCTGACCTGACATGCTGGGGTCTGTTGGTCAAAAAGTCCGTAATCCAATTACAAAGTGAGATGGTAATATCCAGCTCTCTAAGTTTGGTGATTAACTTAGAGGGTAAAACAGTATTAAAAGCTGAGCTAAAGTCAACAAACAGTAGTCGTGCATAGGTGTTTGTATTGTCCAAGTGTGTGAATACAGAGTGCAGTGCTATGGAGACTGCATCATCTGTGCTCCTGTTGGCACGGTAAGCAAGCTGGTGTGGGTCTAGTGAGGGTTGGAAAGAGTCTTTTAGATGTGTCAGGACCAACCGCTCAAAGCACTTCATAATAATGGGTGTGAGTGCTACGGGGCGATAGTCATGTATCTCTATACACACTGCTCTATAATCGGACTGTGATAAAAATCCCTATACACACCGGTCTATAATCGGACTGTGATATATAACTCTATACACATTGGTCTATTATCCGACTGTGATATATAACACTATACACACTGGTCTATAATCGGACTGTGATATATAACTTTCTACACACTAGTCTATAATCGGACTGTGATATGAATCTCTATACACACTGGTCTATAATCCGATTGTGATATATAACTCTATACACACTGGTCTATAATCGGACTGTGATATATAACTCTCTACACACTGGTCTATAATCGGACTGTGATATATAACTCCACACGCTGGTCTATAATCGGACTGTGATATAAATCTCTTTACACACTGGTCTATAATCGGACTGTGATATATAACTCTATACACACTGGTCTATAATCGGACTGTGATATATAACTCTACACACACTGGTCTATAAGCGGACTGTGATATATTACCCTACACACACTGGTCTATAATCGGACTGTGATATAAATCTCTATACACACTGGTCTATAATCGGACTGTGATATATAACTCTGTACACACTGGTCTATAATCGGACTGTGATATAAATCTCTCTACACACTGGTCTATAATCGGACTGTGATACATAACTCAATACACACTGGTCTATAATCGGACTGTGATATATTACTCTATACACACTGGTCTATAATCGGACTGTGATATAAATCTCTTTACACACTGGTCTATAATCGGACTGTGATATATAACTCTATACACACTGGTCTATAATCGGACTGTGATATATAACTCTATACACACTGGTCTATAATCGGACTGTGATATATTACCCTACACACACTGGTCTATAATCGGACTGTGATATAAATCTCTATACACACTGGTCTATAATGGGACTGTGATATATATCTCTCTACACACTGGTCTATAATCGGACTGTAATATAAATCTCTATACACACTGGTCTATAATCGGACTGTGATATATAACTCTCTACACACTGGTCTATAATCGGACTGTGATATGAATCTCTATACACACTGGTCTATAATCGGACTGTGATATATAACTCTATACACACTGCTCTATAATCGGACTGTGATATATTACCCTACACACACTGGTCTATAATCGGACTGTGATATACAGTATAACTCTGTACACACTGGTCTATAATCGGACTGTGATATATATCTCTCTACACACTGGTCTATAATCGGACTGTGATACATAACTCAATACACACTGGTCTATAATCGGACTGTGATACATAACTCAATACACACTGGTCTATAATCGGACTGTAATATATTACTCTATACACACTGGTCTATAATCGGACTGTGATATAAATCTCTGTACACACTGGTCTATAATCGGACTGTGATATAAATCTCTATACACATTGATCTATAATCGGACTATGAAATATAACTCTATACACACTGGTCTATTATCCGACTGTGATATATAACTCTATACACACTGGTCTATAATCGGACTGTGATATACAGTATAACTTTCTACACACTGGTCTATAATCGGACTGTGATATAAATCTCTATACACACTGGTCTATAATCCGACTGTGATATATAACTCTATACACACTGGTCTATTATCCGACTGTGATATATAACTCTATACACACTGGTCTATAATCCGACTGTGATATATATCTCTATACACACTGGTCTATAATCCGACTGTGATATATATCTCTATACATTGATATATATATTTGGATTCAACTTCTGGTTCCGGCGAGAGTACGCTGTGCGCGTTTGACTGCCGCTTCTTGCTGGAACATTTCTCGTGTTTGTTTTCTCGTGTTTGTTTTCTCGTGTTTGTTTTCTCTCTTTGAGGAGGTTGTGTGCGTTTTGCTGTGGCTTTTATTGTTTTGTTCGAACGTTTACGTGTTTGTTTGGTTTCGCCGCGTTTTGCCGCGTTCTCCTTCCCGTCCATTTTCTCCTCTCCTCCTCTCAACATCTGGATTATTTATGGCTCTGCTGTTATCTCACTATGGATTATAACTCTAATTGATCGCCCAGCTACATCTCCTTTCCTGGACACCTGACTCTGCTGGATTATTGTTTATGACTCTACTGTTGTTCTTTCACTGTGGATTATACTCCGACTGGATTGCCTCTACCCATCGCTAGCTACCTGCACCACTCTGCTCTGCTGCTGCCTGTCGGCCTTCGCGCTCCTTCGGGCCTCCTACATAGCTGACGGGTGAGTCTCCACTCCTTCGTCTATCTATCGTGGACAGTATATCTGATGGTGAGGCACCCTCCCACCATCTGATTTGATTGATAAGGCCCGTATTGCGCTAATCATTCGGCGACAAGAGTGTTGCGGCTCTCCTGCATTTTATTGTGACAGAAGTGTGTTCCTCATCTGTCGGTGATGTTGTGCTTTCGCATCTAACCATGTCTCTCACCGCTCGCAAAGTTCCTGTACAGTACCTGCCTTGTTTCGAGTTTTAACTCTGAGTTTATTACTTGGCTGCGTTGTTGTCATGGCACTCAGCTACTCGCTATCTCAACTACGTAGCCTGAATTCACATCCTCGTCTCGACGCATCTACATACAGGCTCTGCAAGGAACTTGGGATCACTAAACGGCCGCGCTACGTTCATCGTTCCGATCGCCACTATCTCTCATCGCGCTGTGTGACATCCTCGTCTATTCCTTCTATTTGGTCCAACCATTCGGATATACGCTATTCTATGCTGCTGGCCAACCACCGTGGTATCAATCATACTGCATTAATTACTGTATCTCCATCTCCATCTGCTCTACAGACACGCAATGATTGTGCGCTTCGTCCTGCATTAGCACTGTTCAACTGCCGCTCACTTACTAACAAGGCTACTTTGCTCTCCGCGCTGTTAACTGATAAAAACCTGGACTTCTTGCTGCTTACTGAAACATAGCAAATACCAAATGATTATTTCCACCTAAATCTTCTCACTCCCGCTGGATACAGCTACCTAACCAAACCCCGTCTGACATCGAGGGGTGGCGGTCTGGCTGCCGTCTATCGTAGTAACGTCTTTCATGCAACTTCAACGTTTGAATATCTGGTTCTCAAAATCTCTGGTACATTTCCCATGATTGCAATTCTCTTGTACCGTCCACCCAAATCAATGTCAAATTTTTTCACTGAACTGCATGAACTATTAACCCTTACTTGTGCGATGTCTTCTTCTATAATCTTACTTGGTGATTTCAACATACATGTTAACAAAGATTGTGCAGACTCCCGTGAACTCATGTCTGTTTTTGAATGCTTTAATCTCATACAGCACATTCATTTTCCTACACATCTAAAAGGTCACACACTGGATTTAATTTGTACAACTGGTCTACGCAATGTTTCTGTGAATGGATCGCAGATCGGACTTTCTGATCACCTTCTCATTGAACTCAGTTGTGAAATACCTCTCCCCTGCCTCAGGGTAAAATCGACCATTACTTTTCATAAAATTACTTCTGTTGATCATTCACTGTTTACTGATTCTGTACAGACACATCTTTCAGATATTACTGAACACAGCTCTGTTCTTGATATTCTTGCCAAATACAGTATAATAACTCTCTTTCTACCGCCCTTAATATTCACGCCCCACTCAAATGCAGAATCGTACCTTCTACACATACATCACCCTGGTTTACCCCCCCACTTCGCAAATTGAAAACCACTGGTCATCGCCTGGAACGCCTTTATAAGAAAACTGGCTTGACCGTGCATCTTATTGCATACAAGGATCATATTCAGCTATATAAATTGGCTTTAAATAATGCACGCTCCAGCTATTATTCTACTCTCATCACAAATGCATCTTCCCATCCTAAAACACTGTTTTCTGTAGTTAACAAACTCACTAGCCCTCCTGTCCCTGTTATGACCAACTCTGTAGATCTCTGTGAGTCATTCTTGCATTACTTCCAAAATAAAATAACTCATATACATTCTCTCTTTTCAACAATGTACTCCCCTATCCACTCAAATGACTTCCCTACGAACTTTGCAACTGGTATTTTTACTGATTTCGATCCTCCAACTCCTGCTCTTATTTCTGAGTTGCTCAGTAAAGTCAATGCTTCTTTCTGTCACCTTGATCCTGCCCCTACGTCCCTGCTCAAATACTCTGCACCTTTTATTTCATGGCCTATTTCACTGCTCATTTCTAAAATCTTGAACACTGGTGTTGTTCCTCTTGAATTAAAAACTGCAGCTGTCACACCAGTCTTAAAGAAACCTGGCCTTGACCCGGCTGATATGGCCAACTACAGACCAATTTCAAATCTTCCGCTACTCTCAAAAATACTTGAAAAAGTTGTTGCTGTTCAACTTCAGTCCTACTTGCCATCTCACAATCTGTATGAATGCTTCCAATCCGGTTTTCATCCTCACCACAGTACAGAGACAGCGCTTCTTAAGGTTGTCAATGACCTTCTTATGGCCTCTGATGCTGGCTCTGTTACCATTTTGATTCTGTTAGATCTTTCTTCTGCATTTGATACTATCTCTCACAGTATTCTCATTTCACGACTCTCTGCTCTTGGTATTTCTGGAACTGCCTTAGCCTGGTTCGCTTCTTATCTGTCCGACCGTCAACACTATATTACTATCCGCCAGTCTAAATCCTCTACCGCTCCTGTTTCTCATGGTGTTCCGCAGGGTTCTGTTCTTGGCCCACTACTGTTCATCAATGTCTTCTAAGTAAAATCATCCGCCGTCATGGTTTCAATTTCCACTGTTATGCAGACGACACTCAACTCTACTGTATATCAGTTTTCGACACTACCATCCCTTTCCCACTAACTCTGTTTCAGCTTGTGTTGATGACATAAATGCTTGGATGACCAGTAACCTTCTCAAGCTCAATACTGATAAAACAGACTAGTTACTCGTTGGTTCACCTAAAGCCGTTGCTTCTATCAGTACTGATACTGTTAACATTTCCGGGACCTTGGTTAGACCTTCCACCACCGTAAAAATAATCTGGGTATAACTTTTGACTCCCATCTTTCCTTTCAACCTCACATTTCTTCACTTACTAAATCTGCCTTCTATCACCTCCATAATATAGCTCGTCTACGGCCCTTCTTAGCCATCAAGGATGCTGACACACTGGTTCATGCATTCATTATTTCTCGACTCGACTACTGTAATTCTCTTTTTTATGGTCTGCCAAATACAACATTAAATAAGCTCCAATACATTCAGAACTCTGCTGCTAGGGTACTCACTTATTCAAAGAAATCCTCACACATCACTCCCATCATTGGCTGCCTGTTCGCACCCGCATTCAATATATGATTCTCCTTATCACCTTCAAAGCACTCCATGGTCTTGCCCCCCCATATATTTCTGATCTTATTCATTCTTACTCCCCTATTCGCACACTCCGATCTGCAGATAATGGTCTACTGTTAATTTCTCGCCACAGATTAGCATCATTTGGAGGACGAGCATTTAGTATTTCTGCCCCAACACTCTGGAATTCTATTCCCAAACACATCTGTGATCTTTCTTCACTACAGGATTTCAAAACCCACATTAAAACATATCGTTTCTCTTCCTGTTTTCCCAATCTTTGAATATGTGTATAGCTAAATTCTACCTGTTTTCATGTTTATCTGTATTTTGTTGTCTTTCAGATGTCTCTTTCTATGTGTAAACATTTTTGTTATTGTGAAGCGGCCTTGAGTCTCTTGAAAGGTCTATATAAAATGAACTTATTATTATACACACTGGTCTATAATCGGACTGTGATATATAACTCTCTACACACTGGTCTATAATCGGACTGTGATATATCACTCTATACACACTGGTCTATAGTCGGACTGTGATATAAATCTTTATACACAATGGTCTATAATCGGACTGTGATATATAACTTTCTACACACTGGTCTATAATTGGACTGTGATATATTATACTATACACACTGGTTTATAATCGGACTGTGATATATAACTCTCTACACACTGGTCTATAATCGGACTGTGATATATATCTCTATACACACTGGTCTATAATCGGACTGTGATATGAATCTCTATACACACTGGTCTATAATCGGACTGTGATAGATAACTCTCTACACACTGGTCTATAATCGGACTGTGATATATATCTCTATACACAGTGGTCTATAATCGGACTGTGATATATTACTCTCTACACACTGGTCTATAATCGGACTGTGATATATAACTCTCTACACACTGGTCTATAATCGGACTGTGATATAAATCTCTATACACACTGGTCTATAATCAGACTGTGATATATAACTCTATACACACTGGTCTATAATCGGACTGTGATAGATATCTCTATACACAGTGGTCTATAATCGGACTGTGATATATTACTCTCTACACACTGGTCTATAATCGGACTGTGATATATAACTCTCTACACACTGGTCTATAATCGGACTGTGATATAAATCTCTATACACACTGGTCTATAATCAGACTGTGATATATAACTCTATACACACTGGTCTATAATAAGACTGTGATATATTACTCTATACACACTAGTCTATAATCGGACTGTGATATATAACTCTATACACACTGGTCTATAATCGGACTGTGATATATAACTCTATACACACTGGTCTATAATCAGACTGTGATATCAGAATCAGAATCAGAAAGAGTTTTATTGCCAAGTACGCTTGCACGTACAAGGAATTTGTTTTAGTGACGGAGCTTCCAGAACAAAAAATACAAATGACAAGACAAAAACAGCATGACGCAAAAAAAAAAAAAAAAGAAAAAAAAAAAAAAAGAAAAAATTTTAAATGGTTGACATCAAATGGAGTACGATGTGAGATACTTTTAAATAAGTTACATAAATATCTGAAGTCTGTGGTATTATACAGTATATTGCACAGTGGTATTGTACACAATATTGCACATATATTCATTGACCGTTAGAATGATGTTTATCTGTTAAGGAGGTAGATTGCCTGGGGGAAAAAACTGTTCTTATGCCTGACTGTCCTGGTGTTCGGTGCTCTGTAGCGTCGACCCGATGGCAAAAGTTCAAAAAGAAGGTGGCTTGGGTGTGAGGGGTCCAAAGTGATATTCCGTGCCCTTTTCTTCACTCTGGATATATACAGTTCTTGCAGCGTGGGCAGGGGATTGCCAATAATTCTTTCAGCAGTCCGAACCGTCCTTTGTAGTCTTCTGATGTCTGCTTTCGTAGCTGAGCCAAACCAGACAGTTATTGAAGTGCACAGGACGGATTCAATGACGGCTGAGTAGAACTGTGTGAGCAGCTCCTGTGGCAGGTTGAATTTCTTCAGCTGGCGAAGGAAATACAACCTCTGGTGGGCCTTTTTAACAATGGAGTCAATGTGAATGTCCCACTTCAGGTCCTGAGAGATGGTCGTGCCCAGGAACCGGAATGACTCCACTGCCGTCACAGTGCTGTTCATGATGGTGAGTGGGGGAATTGCAGGTGTGTTTCTCCTGAAGTCCACGATCATCTCCACTGTTTTGAGCGTGTTTAGCTCCAGGTTGTTGTGACTGCACCAGACAGCCAACTGCTTGACCTCCCTTCTGTATGCAGACTCGTCACCGTCCTGGATGAGGCCGATGATTGTAGTGTCATCTGCAAATTTCAGGAGCTTGACAGTGGGGTCTGTGGAGGTGCAGTCGTTGGTGTAGATGGAGAAGAGCAGTGGGGAGAGAACGCATCCCTGAGGGGCTCCAGTATTGGTGGTGTGACTGTTGGACATGAATTTTCCCAGTTTCACTAGCTGCTGCCTGTCTGTCAGAAAGCTGGTGAT
>CM060106.1:11365512-11378012 GCA_030522415.1 Channallabes apus
TGCAGTTAAGGTAACCTCTCCAATTAACCTCCACATCTTAGTTATTTACCGTCCTCCTGGCTCTCTAGGAAACTTTCTAGATGAAATGGACATTCTTCTTAGTCTTTTTCCTTCTGCTAACACTCCTCTCACTGTTCTAGGAGATTTCAACCTTCCATCTGACAAACTCCAATCCTCTTTCCTTATCCCTCTAATTAACTCCTTCTCTTTAACTCTAAACAGCTGCACTCCCACACACAAGGCAGGGAATTCTCTCGATCTCGTTTTCTGCCGCCCTTGCCCAGTCACGGATGTCACTACTATTCCTCTTCATAAATCTGATCATTACCTAGTATCCTTAACCATAACCCTTCCTATTCTATGTAAACCTAATGACCAAAATTTCTCTTTTTCTCGCAGAAACCTTCACTCTGTCTCCCCCTCCTCTGTGTCTTCATGCAGCCTATCATCCCTCCCAAACCCAACCTCCTTCTCCTCTCTACCACTAGAGACTGCAACCGAAACTTTCCTCTCCTCTCTCTCTCCTCATCCATAGATCTCCTTTGCCCGTTGTTATCTAAACCAAGGAAGACGTCTTGTCCTGCTCCTTGGCTATCAGATGTACTACGCAACAACAGGAGTGAATTAAGAACTGCAGAGAGAAAATGGAAGAAATCGCAACTTGATGCAGATCTCATCTCTTACCAGACTCTTCTCTCCAAATTCTCATGTGCTGTGACTTCTGCCAAAACTACCTTCTTCAGAGAAAAGCTGGAAGTCTCTGCACATGACCCTGGCAAACTCCACAACATCTTCTCCTCACTACTCAACCCACCAACTCCTCCTGCCCCTTCCTCTCTGACTGCTGACGATTTTGCCACATTCTACAATGGGAAAATTGCAGCAATCCGCCAGTCCTTCGCTCCCAACCAAACTCCTACAGCAGAACCTCAGGACCTTCCCTTCCCTCCTTTAGCAGAATTCTCCAACTTGTCATCTGGTGAGATTCAGCAGATCATCTCATCATCTAACTCCACCACCTGTTCATTAGACCCAATCCCCTCCACAATGTTCCAGGCAATCTCACAAGACCTCCTTCCCTTCACCACCATCATCAACCATTCCATATCATCTGGTCATGTTCCTGCTGCTTTTAAGAAGGCAAGGGTTATTCCCATCCTCAATAAACCCTGCCTGGACCCATCAGAAGTTAACAACTATCGCCCGGTATCACTTCTCTCGTTTATTTCCAAAATTCTTGAAAGAACTGTTTATTACCAAATGTCTCATTATCTCTCACAGAACAACCTTAATGATCCCAACCAATCTGGATTCAAAGTGGCACATTCCACAGAGACTGCCCTTCTGTCAGTCACTGAGAAGCTCCATGCTGCTAGATCTGCTAAACTGTCATCTGTTCTCATCCTCCTGGACCTGTCAGCTGCATTTGACACAGTGAACCCCAAGATTCTGTTATCTATTCTTACAAGCCTTGGAATTTGTGGAACAGCGTGGCAATGGTTTGCTTCTTACCTAGAAGATAAGTCATATGAAGTAACATGGAGGGGATCTACATCTGCCCCACATAGACTCTCTACTGGTGTTTCACAGGGCTCAGTACTTGGTCCTCTTCTGTTCTCCCTCTATACCCAGTCTCTTGGTAAAGTCATATCATCGCATGGATTTTCATACCATTGTTATGCAGATGACACCCAACTTACTCTCTCCTTTCCTCTCTCTGACACTCACGTTTCCACCCGAATCTCAGCATGTCTGGCAGACATCTCATCCTGGATGGCTGTACATCAGCTAAAGCTCAATCTGAGTAAAACTGAACTGTTGTTCATCCCTTCTGACTCATCCCCAGGTCAAGACCTTGTGATATCCCTGGACAACAACCAAATCAATCCTTCATCCACTGCCCGCAATCTTGGGGTAACCGTGGACAATCATCTGTCATTTTCCCCACACATCGCTAACCACTCGCTCTTGTAGATTTCTTCTTTACAATATCAGAAGAATTCGCCCATTTCTTTCTTCACAGGCTACTCAGGTGCTTGTTCAGTCCCTGGACTATTTCAACACTGGACTACTGCAACTCACTCCTGGCAGGTCTGCCTCTGTCCACGATTCGTCCTCTGCAACTGATCCAGAATGCAGCAGCACGTCTCGTTTTTAACCTCCCCAAGTTCTCCCACCCCACTCCTCCGCTCCCGGCACTGGCTTCCTGTAGCTGCCCGCATCAAATTCAAAACGCTGATGCTTGCCTACAAAGCTAAAAATGGCCCTGCACCCACTTACCTCTCTGCTCTAATCACACCACGCACTGCACCACGTTCCCTCTGATCCTCCAGCACTGCTCGCCTCATCCCACCATCTCTCAGGGATCGAGGGCGGCATTCATCCAGGCTCTTTTCTGTTCTGGCACCTAGGTGGTGGAACGAACTACCTCTAGCTGTCCGTACAGCAGAGACTTTGAATATCTTTAAACAACGACTCAAGACGCATCTGTTTCTCCAGTACTTGGACTAACCCCCCCCCCCCCCCAAAAAAAAAAAGAAAATCCCTCTTCCCAGTTGTGTTGGACTAATGGCACTTAGTTATTAACCTAGTTAACCCAGTGTAAGTATGTATCCAGTGATGTTAACTTTAAAGCACTTTTTGTAAGTCGCTATGGATAAGAGCGTCTGCCAAATGCCTAAATGTAAATGTAGTGAGAAAGTGACTTAATTGTCCTCATTAACATAATTAGCATAATTGAGCAGCGCTTGCTGATGAGTTCTCTACTTCCTGTCAGGTGATTTTCTGTTAAATGGAACCTTGGAAGTGAGATCAGAAATATGACGGCTGATCAGAACCCTTATTACAGACTGCAATGAGACAGACCGCTGTCTCACAGATGGACAGAGCGACAGGCGCGTTCACACTCTTTATATCTTTTGAGGATCAGAATTATGGCATGTTCAACTAGACGTACCAAATATTTACTTATCTGTCTCTCTCTCTTTGTCTCTCTCTCTCTCTGTCTCTCTCTCTCTGTCTGTTTCACTATCTGTCTCTCTGTTTGTCTGTCTGTCTGTTGGTTCCTCTATCTGTAACTGTCTGTTTCTTTGTCTGTCTGTCTCTATCACTATTTCTCTCACTGTCTGTCTCTCTGTCTATTTGTCTGTTTGCCTACATATATCTGTCTGTCTCACTCTCTGCCAGTCTGTCTGTCTGTATTATTTTTGCCACGATGTCGTGTGTGTTCAGTACATCATAAAAATATCAGTGCATAAAAGAAAAACATAAAAAGCTACAGAGTCATAAATTAAACAGCGTAACCAGGTTGTTTTAAACGTAACAAAATGCCTCTCATCAAAAAGACTTAGATGTTAAAATATGTTTTTTGTTTTTTTAGATGGCTCCATCCTGAGCGTGGGAACCTGCTGATCCACCATGAAGTAGTAAATTATCTCTGAGTTCAGAGAGAGAGAGAGAGAGAGAGAGAGAGGGGTGGGGTGGGGGGGTGGGGGGAGATACGTGTGCATGAATCATTTGGAGTAAAAAGCAATAATCCCGCTGTGCTGCTGAAAAGCCGGTGTGTAATGGGTTCTGCAGAGAATCGACTCTGAGGAACAGAACAAGAAAGAAGAAATATTCCGTCTGTCCATCTGATGGAGAGGGAACATGTCTGAGCAGATCAACTTGTATTAATGCCTCATGAAACAAGCGGTCTGATCAGCTGTCTGAAGCAGCTCCGTCTGATCTCTGGCTCCGTCTGGACTCTGTGGTTTAGGTTCTGGTTAGGAGGTGACAGATGCCCAGACTCAAACTCCAGTGTCATCCTCCCAATGTTCTCTGGATCTTCAGTTCCATCATCATGTTAATCCATTAAACCATGTGAATTCATCATAGGGTGACATTTACACTTTCCTTTCATCTACTTGACCTGCTTTACGTCTGTGTTTACGCTGCTCTACACACTCACCTTCTACTTTACATTTACTTTACACCTGCATCACACCTGCATTAAACGTATTTACACGTGTTTTACAGGAACTTTACATTTGCATTACATCTATAGCTTTGCTATACACCTATCTTACACGTTTTACACTTGTTGTACATATACGTTTACACCATTACATCTATCTTACATACTTTACATCTGCTTTACACCTATATTACACGCCCTAGTTACTTTTATCTGAAAGTAACGCTGTAATGTAACTGATTACTTTTTAATGACAGTAATTTTGTAATGTAATTAGTTACTTTAAAAACTAACGTCCCCCAACACTGATTACAGCTGTTTCACCATTTTGTTCTACAGTGCCATATTTATATTTTACACCTCTATTAAAGTTACCTTTATTTGACACCCGACTCCTTCTACTGTACACCTGTGTTGCACTTGTTTTACAATTGTTTTGCATGTTACATCTACGTTGTACCTTTTTTTTCTTTTTCTTTTTTTTGCACCTACCTTATATCTAACTTTACATATTTACAGTTTACAAATTTATAGTTTACGTAAGCATTACTCCCACTTTACACTGATGTTGCACCTATTTTTCAACTTTTTCTTTTGCACTTACTGTATATCTGCTTCAGACCTATTTTGCATGCGTGCTGCACCTGATTTAAATGTTTTTCAAACTTTACAGCTGCTTTACATCTGTTTTGACCATGTGTTTTACAGGCACTGGTTTGTTTCCATGTTCTCCTCTTATGATACCGTTATGTTACTCTGGGAATGATGGTGCTGAGTTCTCGAAGGCTTGAGGATCTGTGCAGGAACTTTTTCAGTCCAGAACGGCTAGCAGTAATGCGATTTTTACAGCTTATATAATTACACAACTGTAGGATATCGAGATGTTTTAAACTCCTCATAAAACCAAAAGTAAGAAAGGAAATCCGCCCACAGGCTTCAGAGTCTCTTCATATCTTTTGGTCAAAGGTTTAATATCTAGAAGATTTCTTTTGGTCTGTAATGAGAGAACAAACTTTTCAGAATCATATATGGGATGCTTACGGATCTTTACATTAGCTGTCCTGTTAGCCAGGTGATTGTGATGGTTGTTTCGTATCTCATGTTTAATGTTGTAAATGTTTACTGTATCTTTCAGGTGATGTGGAACTGCAATGTGAAATGATTTGCGTTTTGCTAAGCTGTTAGCCAGATTTTGCTTGTTGACAGAAGTGACACGATTTACAGTTAAATGAACGGAACTGACACTAATCACCCCAGGGCCTTCACGAACGTCCTCACCTTCAGAAATGTCTTTTCAATTTGTTTCTCTTCTTGTCTAAATTGAGTCTTGAGTGTGAATAGCAACATCCTCTAGGCAGAATCCCTCCGCACCGTCTCTTTTACAATGAGTGTGTGATTTATTCTAAATCAAGGACGTTCTCACTTAGCAAAACACTGTGTCATTTATCACACTTATCACACCTCTTTTATTTCTCCCACCGTCTCCATCGCTCTCTCTCTCTCTCTCTCCCACACATTAAATCTCAGCACTAGTGTACGCGTGCAGACCGACTGCGATGGCGCTCTATCGATTTCTGTAGTCCTCGATAAATGAAGTCCTGAGGATACAGTTAAACCTTCAGCACGTACATATCATTTTTAGAGCACTAGATAGGCGACGAGTGTGCACTAATGAAGACACACACTAACCCTGAGACATAAGCTCTCCCTCCAAAAACTTATTTTTAAAAAGACCTAATTAACTGAGTATTTAGTGCTGTTTAGATTTAAGACAAATTGTTAGAAATATGGTTTATAAACCTTGTGACCTTAAAATCCTTAAAATCTTAAAGAAATTAATCTGCAGCATTTTGCCAGCAATTTTCTAACAACATATAAATAATTAATGTTCAAGAAACTCATAACCTTTGAAGAAATTAAACACTACTATATTTATTCTGTAATTAATATCTTTTGCTGCAGGGAAACTCACCGCAATTCTTATTCTACCTGCATCGTTTAACTAGATGTTTTACATTTATATTTAGGCATTTGGCAGACGCTCTTATCCAGAGCGACTTACATTTATATCTCATTACACATCTGAGCAGTTGAGGGTTAAGGGCCTTGCTCAAGGGCCCAACAGTGGCAACTTGGTGGTTGTGGGGTTTGAACCTGTGATCTTCCGAACCGTAGTCCAATGCCTTAACCACTAAGCTACCCCAAGATGTTGAGGCATCAGTCCGCATAAGTCACGTAATTTCAGTGGGAATCCTGATAAAGACCCATTTTTAGGCCTCGTGTTGTATCGAGGTCCTGCGTGCCAGTTAGCAGAGTGCTAATTTGATGTCCCAGGCTGCTGCTTAAAGCGTGCTGTTTAGAGAAAACACACCCGAGTGAAGTCTCGTTATTTCGCCGTGGCTAATGAAGGTCCAATTTGAAAACAAGTGCGCTCGTTAGCAGCGGTACTGAAGTGCTGTTACTAACGTTTTAGTGTAATAAACAAGACAAAGCTCAGCTGTGTGTGTGTGTGTGTGTGTGTGTGTGATAGGTTTAATAATGCAGTACACACACTGATGATGGTGAAGTGAAGTTATTCAGCTGATAAACATTTAAAAAGTGCAGCATTTTATTGTGTTTGATAAACAAATGTTTCAGAATCTTGATGTTAAAGGGAAGGAAGCAGCAGCTCTGAATGAAAGATGTTTTATTATTTATTAGGATTTATCACACTTTCACTTCATTTTATTTACAGATTTATTTAACCTGTTTATCTCCCTGATGTTGTCGCTCTGGATTATCTGGGGTGTTTGATTATGAACTGCTAATATTACTAACACTACTGTGAGTTGGAGATTGTTGCTGTTGACATTGTTGGTGTTTTGTTGGTGGTGTTCGTTGTGATGATGGTATTAGTGGTAGTGGTGTTGGTGGTGTTCGTTGTGTTGATGGTGATGATGGTATTAGTGGTAGTGGTGTTGGTGGTGTTCGTTGTGTTGATGGTGATGATGGTATTAGTGGTAGTGGTGTTGGTGGTGTTCGTTGTGTTGATGGTGATGATGGTATTAGTGGTAGTGGTGTTGGTGGTGTTCGTTGTGTTGATGGTGATGATGGTATTAGTGGTAGTGGTGTTGGTGGTGTTCGTTGTGTTGATGGTGATGATGGTATTAGTGGTAGTGGTGTTGGTGGTGTTCGTTGTGTTGATGGTGATGATGGTATTAGTGGTAGTGGTGTTGGTGGTGTTGTTGGTGGTGTTCGTTGTGCTGATGGTGGTGATGGTATTAGTGGTAGTGGTGTTGGTGGTGTTTGTTGTGTTGATGGTGATGATGGTATTAGTGGTAGTGGTGTTCGTTGTGTTGATGGTGATGATGGTATTAGTGGTAGTGGTGTTGGTGGTGTTTGTTGTGTTGATGGTGATGATGGTATTAGTGGTAGTGGTGTTCGTTGTGTTGATGGTGATGATGGTATTAGTGGTAGTGGTGTTGGTGGTGTTTGTTGTGTTGATGGTGATGATGGTATTAGTGGTAGTGGTGTTCGTTGTGTTGATGGTGATGATGGTATTAGTGGTAGTGGTGTTGGTGGTGTTTGTTGTGTTGATGGTGATGATGGTATTAGTGGTAGTGGTGTTCGTTGTGTTGATGGTGATGATGGTATTAGTGGTAGTGGTGTTGGTGGTGTTGTTGGTGGTGTTCGTTGTGCTGATGGTGATGATGGTATTAGTGGTAGTGGTGTTGGTGGTGTTTGTTGTGTTGATGGTGATGATGGTATTAGTGGTAGTGGTGTTCGTTGTGTTGATGGTGATGATGGTATTAGTGGTTGTGGTGTTGGTGGTGTTGTTGTTGGTGTTCGTTGTGTTGATGGTGATGATGGTATTAGTGGTAGTGGTGTTGGTGGTGTTTGTTGTGTTGATGGTGATGATGGTATTAGTGGTAGTGGTGTTCGTTGTGTTGATGGTGATGATGGTATTAGTGGTTGTGGTGTTGGTGGTGTTGGTGGTGTTGTTGGTGGTGTTCGTTGTGTTGATGGTGATGATGGTATTAGTGGTAGTGGTGTTGGTGGTGTGTTTTGCTGGTGGTGTTCGTTGTGTTGATGGTGATGATGGTATTAGTGGTAGTGGTGTTGGTGGTGTGTTTTGCTGGTGGTGTTCGTTGTGTTGATGGTGATGATGGTATTAGTGGTAGTGGTGTTGGTGGTGTTAGTGATGGTGGTTTTGTTGCTGGAATGTTGTTGGTGGTATAAGAGGTGACATTGGTGTTGTTGTTTATGGTGGTGATGTGATGGTGGTGTTGGTGGTTGTGTTTGGTGTCTTCACAGTAATTGTGTTTGTGGTGTTGGCAGTGGTGGCGTTGCTGGTAGTGTGTTGGTTGGTGTTGTTTGTGGTTTTGGTGTTTTTCTTGTGGTGGTGGCATTGGTGTTGATGGTGGTGTTAGCGGTGTTGATGTTTTTGGTAGTGGTGTTGTTGATGGTGTGATGCTGTTATTGTTGATGGTGGTGTATGGGTGGTGGTAGTGGAGGTAGTGGAGGTAGTGGTGGTTCCTTATTAATTCATTACATCAGTTTTTAAATCACTAAAATGTTCTGTTCTGGACATGAAAAGAGATGTGTATAGCATTATGCAACTACAGCAATACACAAATAAATACACACCTTAGTGCCTCACCACCCAGAGTGTTCCACCATCTGCTCACTCCCGAGCCGCGCGCACACACACACACACACACACACACACACACACACACACACACACACACACACACAAGCATGATTCTACTTTATATTCCTCCATGATTTTCTGTAGTGTACTCAATATTAAACAGACAGACACACACACACACACACACAGTACTGGCCAGATTGTGCTTTGATCCACCTGTGTGCTCATATGTGCAAGCTGGTGTTACACACACACATACACGCACACACATCCATATTGCGAGTACAAAAGTGTGTTGGCCCTTATTAAGGAAACATATTGTTTCCTGATTCAACTTGTCCCCTGCAGTGTGTGTGTGAGTGTGTGTGTGTGTGTGTGTGTGTAGACTTTATACCAGGCCACATTAACACTAATACAGTCTCAGAGCCCTTAAAGGTTCCGTTCCGAAATCCTTCACCAGACTGTAGAAGCCCCTTTTTCAGCTCAGAACCTTTAATTATAAAAAGCAACCTGTACAGATTTGACAGACTAAGATCTCAGGCTGGACAAAACCGGTTTCATCTGGTTAACACCATTAACACTAAACAGGTTTAAACCAGAATATTACAGATGAATAACAGATTCCAGAATGGGAATCCAAGTGCATCAGCTGGAACTGGATGAAGCGGAGAGTCAGACAGGTGTGAAGGTGTAGTCATGGGGCAGACGCTCCCATCCAGACCTACAGACCTTCTGCTGCTAGTGTCTCATAGAGAATCTCACACTGAGCACTGACACACACAGCACTGACTACAACCACCGTCAGTCACTCGTTCTCATAACACATGTCTCTTTATTAAAAACTGTTTCACTCTCAGACCTGTCTCATTATTAAAACCTGTCTCACTCTCACACCTGTCTCATTATTAAAAACCTGTCTCACTCTCACACCTGTCTCACTCTCAAACATGTCCCACTCTCACACTCGTCTCATTATTAAACCAGTCTCACTCTCAGACCTGTCTCATTATTAAACCTGTCTCACTATCAGACCTGTCTCACTTTCACACTCGTCTCATTATTAAAAACCTGTCTCACTCTTACACCTGTCTCACTCTCAAACATGTCTCACTCTCAGACCAGTCTGATTATTAAACCAGTCTCACTCTCAGACCCGTCTCATTATTAAACCAGTCTCACTCTCAAACATGTCTCACTCTCAGACCTGTTTCATTATTAAACCTGTCTCACTCTCAAACATGTCTCACTCTCAGACCCGTCTCATTATTAAACCAGTCTCACTCTCAAACACGTCTCACTCTCACACGCGTCTCATTATTAAACCTGTCTCACTATCAAGCCTGACTCTCTTTGAAATGTGTCTTGCTCTTAAACCTGTCTCACACTCAAGCTGTCTCACACTCAAGCCTGCCTCTTTTTTAAACCTGTCTCACACTCAAGCCCATCTTACTCTTAAAGCTGTCTCTCTATCAAGCTTGACTCTTATTTAAAACCTGTTTCACTCTTAAACCTGTCTCTTTATGAAACTTGTCTCACTCTCAAACCTGTTTCACTGTCAAAACTGTCTATCTCTCAAACATGTCTCAATCTGAAACCCACCTCACCCAAACCTGTCTGACTGACTGACTTTCACACCTGTCTCACTTACTGTTCATTCATGATTATTTACTGGAAAATCTTGTTTCTCTCTCTTTTGTCTTTCTGTCCATTTTATTCTCTCACACGTGTTTCCTGATCTGGTTATTGTTCTCTTTTCCGCTTTTATTATTTTTCCTGTAATCTTTTTTACTCCCTCCTCTTCTGATCAGTAGTAATGTGTGTTGTGCTCAGGGCAGTAGCTCCTCTCTGTGTGTGTGTGTGTGTGTGTGTGTGTGTGTGTGTGTGTGTGTGTGTGTGTGTGTTTGTGTGTAATCGATCACCGTGATGAGATCAGCCTGATCAATAATGAGCTGATCGACCTAAATATCGGCTCGTCTGCAGCTCGTTTACAAACACATTCCATCATTTATAATTCCTTTAAATCGCTCCAGTAGAGTGCCCGCTTCCCGTCACACACTCCTCCAACTGAGACCGTGTGTGTGTGTGTGTGTGTGTGTGTGTGTGTGTGTGTGTGTGTGTGTGTGTGTGTGTGTGTGTGTGAACTTGACTGAACAGAACAAAGCACTTCATCACGAGGAGCAGTGGAGGGGGGTGTCCTGGCCGAGCAAAGCAGCTGCTCACCTCCTGAAGAAGAGCCTTTAGAAAGAAACCCCTCAGAACACAAACACACACACACACACACACACACCACCTTAGAGAAGGTGCACTACAAGTCTGGAAAAGCATCACAGAAGAATAACACATCAGTGTGAAGATATCTCCAGCCTGATGCAGGTATCGCATAGGAGAGATAAAACTCAGAAATCTGTTAGACAGTGATTTTGGTGAGAAATTGGAAAATGGACGTTCCATGAGCTTGAGAAGGTGTAAGATCATTGGCGTATGGACTTGAGGAATGCTTTGATGAGAATGAGGAGATCTCAGTGAGTATGAGGAATGAGGTACATCCTCCGACCTCGTGGTGTTGCTGATAGAGAGAATGAGGAGTGAGGAGAAGTGGTGAACGCTTGACGAGAAGCCTGCAACTACAAGGAGAACTTGGTGAGAACATCATGAGCAAGACATGAGAGGACAGTGCTAGCAATGCTTGTGTCCCGTGACCCCTAGAAGGAGTTCCTGCCAACATCTCTTTCTCATTCTTCTCAATCTCACCAGATTTCCCTCCAAACAAACCTGTTCTTTCTGCACTTACAGGATCTGTAGAACTTCTTGGTTGATCTCATTCTGTGTCCATGAGATCTGTAAGAACCAGGGGAGCATCATGACTTTGGGGAATGCCTCAGGATTGAGTGTATCAGTTGATGTGTGTATTGGTGGGCTGTAGTGTGTGTGAGGTGGTCGTGTAGTGGGTGTGTGCAGTGTGAGCTTATGGTGAGTTATGGGAACAGGATGTGTCATGATATGGTTCTCTTTCTGCTGATTGGTTGACTTCTGAAAGGGGCGGGATCTCAACAACACCGTTCCAATACTTTTGTTCACCCCAGAAATGTAGTTTTTCTCATATTTGTCTTTTGATCTCAAACTGAAATCTCTTTAGTGTATAAGAAGAACAGTAGTGTGTGTGTGTGTGTGTGTGTGTGTGTGTATGTGTGTGTGTGTGTGTGTGTGTGTGTGTGTGTAAGGGGAAGTGATTAGTTTTAAAGGAGAAGTGCACTTGTTCCCTCTCTCCCTGCACTTTGATGGATTAGTAGTTGAGCGTTTTTACTTTAATGTTCTATCCCTTCATTTTATTATAAAGTGCTGATTTATGATCGTGTATTCTCACTCCGCTCTGCACTCTTTCATTCTCTCAGAATTTCTCTGCCATTCGTTTTCATTTTTGTTCTCTCTCTCTCTCTCTCTCTCTCTCTCTCACTCTATCTCTCTCTCTCTCTCTCTCTCACACACACACACACACACACACACACACACACACACACACACACACACACACACACACACTTCGTTCATTGTTCTTTTTCTCAGAGAAATACACGAAGCTAAATGTTAAGATGTTTGCTTCATTCGCTGCTTTTTTTTTTAAAGGGGAGCTATTATTCAGTTTTTCTTCATGTTTAGACATTCAAAAGCATCTCCAGTGTGTGTGTGTGTGTGTGTGTGTGTGTGTGTGTGTGTGTGTGTGTGTGCAAATAAAAAGTCCCTGTTTTTTTATTGTGCATATTCGTTACGCTTTAAACAGGCCAATCAGATTTTTTCCCTAATCTGACGTCATATGAGAAGATCCCGCCCCCTGGCTTGTTGCTTAGCTCTGCTGTTTCCTGGAGGTGTGGCTCAGCAGTACCTCAGTACCTCATTTACATAGACACTGAAACA
>CM060106.1:11385512-11410512 GCA_030522415.1 Channallabes apus
TCTAAACATTCTTCTAGTATATTTCCATGTACTGTAAGCTAGCTTTTGATCAGTTCTCAGTCTGTGTAAGAGCTACAGTCAATGTGTCACATTTAATGAATTAATACAGTAAGTTATATGCCAATTAGTACTGTACATGCCTTACCCTGTTCAGACAGTAGTGTGTGTGTGTGTGTGTGTGTGTGTGTGTGTGTGTGTGTGTGTGTGTGTGTGTGTGTGTGTGTGCGTGTGTCTAAATTAAAGTTTAAAAAAAAAATTACCTGATAAATGTGGAAGGTCTTGAATTACAAGTACTGTTGTATGTATACGCTTTGTGAAGCTGCTTTGGCACAATGACCATTGTTAAAAGCGCTATATAAATAGAATTTTATTGAAATTAATTAATTAATAGAGACAGACAGCGAGACATGAGAGACAGCCAAAGATGACAGACAGTGAGACAGTGAGAGACAGACAGTGAGACAAAGTTTGAGACAGACAGTGAGACACAGTGAGAGACAGCCAATGAGACAGAGTGAGACAGACGGTGAGACAGACGGTGAGACAGACAGTGAGATAGTATATCCCCTGCCCCTACCTGTGGCACACCTGAGAGGTTTATACTGAGGCTCTCATGCTAATGGATCTGTAATGAAGGTGTAATGAGCGTAACAGACACCAGATCAGCATCACACACACTGACACACACACACACACACACACACACAGTAACACACACTGACTGACACACTGCTCTCACTCAGCTCTTCATTACTGACCTTCTTTTATAGATTTAATATCACATTTTACATAGATTTGTACTTTTATCTCCAGTCCTGATCCGCTCGTCTCTTCTCTTCTCCTCTTTATCACTCCATTTAATCTTTAATTCCCTACAAACCCCGTAACCATGGAGACGGCCGGAATAAACAGGAAATTTAGTGCATATAAATGCAGTGTGTTACGGTGGAAAAGGTCACCGCGGCGACGGGAGTCGATATAAACCAGATAACGACTTCAGGACAGAGAACATGACGCGCGCGCGTGTGTATGTGTCTAGAGGTGTGTGTGTGTTCCAAATCACACCACCTCATCAGCTCATGCGCACGGTTTGGGACTCAGTCATAAACACACACTTACACACCTCACCTCAGTCTTTCTGAGTGGCTTTAAAACCACCGAGGTGTGTGTGTGTGTGTGTGTGTGTGTGTTAAACTTTACTGCCCCCCCCCCCCCCTCTCCCCATACACCCTCCAGATTTCATTACTTCTACAATCTTCAGATATTTTCATCTCCCTAAAAAACAAAAATAAATTACAGTCATTCTTCTTGCTGTCGCGCCTCCAGTGGGAAACGCCTCCGACCCGCCCGCGCGCGCGCGATCACGATCCCCCCGCCGCTGTTCCAGCCACGCGTGCATCACGCTAATTAATGATCCTGATGGCTAATTCCGCATACTTAATGTGTGCGTTTGTGTGTGTGAGTGTGTGTGACAGACGGACATGGAGCGGCCGCTCACTGCCGTGCAGCTCGAGCGCTAATGATGAATGAAACTTCTGCACATCACACACCAAATTACAGCTATACATCTGAGTAATGAGTGGCTGCGTCACACACACACACACACACACACCATTATCAGACTCTAATCCCACTACATGATCTTTACAGTGACGAGGGATTTAAACCCAGACCGTTCCCTTCTCAAGGACAACATTCAGAACTCTCACATTTATAAAATAATCACAAAGATCCAGCTGTTACGGTTTGTGTTTGTGTTCCAGTTGTAGAATAATCAGAGACATTACGAGGAATTATAGATAAACTAATTTTAATCACCTGCTAATGTGTGTGTGTGTGTGTGTGTGTTGTGAGCAGAGTGTGTCGAAGTGTCGAGTGTAATTACACACTGACAGCAGGGCCGATGGTCTCAGTGACTCAGTGTTATTATTCTCTCCGCACGCTGATGATGTCGTCACTTGTTTATTTATCCGGTTATTAGCTTTGCTTTAGTTGTTGTTGTTCGTTATATATTTCCTCTTTCTCTCTCTCGCCTGCGCGCACGTGTGTGTGTGTGTGTGTGTGTGTGTGTTACAGGTCGAAGCCCCTGAGAGCTTGGAGAGCGCGCGCCCTGATCACAAACCTCGGCTTTCATCAGCTTCCATTAGAGCTGAAATGATATCGAGTGTTTTACGCGCTCCCGCGTCACCGCGAGCTCTGATTATCCGCCTCTAACAACAGGAATAATGCCGCGCGCCACATCCACATCGCTACACCCCGTGTCTGCAGTCGTGAGTCTCAGTGTCCTCGTCCAGACCATACAGTTGTCCTGTACATGCTTTAACCTTCACACTGTCTCCATCACCTGACTGTACAGAACAGTATAGACTTTACACTTTCACTTAGTCCACTTTACAAGTGCATGAGGGACGAGTGTGTGTGAGAGATGAGTGTGTGAGGGACGAGTGTGGACAGGTGAGGGACGATGGTGTGTCAGGGACGAGTGTGGACAAGTGAGGGACGAGTGTGTGTGTGAGGGACGAGTGTGTGTGAGGGACGAGTGTGGACAAGTGAGGGACGAGTGTGTGTGTGAGAGACGAGTGTGTGAGGGATGAGTGTGGACAGGTGAGGGACGATGGTGTGTGAGGGACGAGTGTGTGTGAGGGACGAGTGTGTGTGAGGGACGAGTGTGTGTGAGGGACGAGTGTGGACAAGTGAGGGACGAGTGTGTGTGAGGGATGTGTGTGTGTGAGGGATGTGTGAGTGTGAGGGACAAGAGTGTGTGAGGGACGAGTGTGGACAAGTGAGGGACGAGTGTGTGTGAGCGACGAGTGTGTGAAGGATGAGTGTGTGTGAGGGACGAGTGTGGACAAGTGAGGGACGAGTGTGTGTGAGGGATGAGTGTGTGTGAGAGACGAGTGTGGACAAGTGAGGGACGAGTGTGTGTGAGGGACGAGTGTGTGTGTGAGCGATGAGTGTGTGAGGGACAAGTGTGTGTGAGGGACGAGTGTGGACAAGTGAGGGACAATTCAATTTAATTCAGTTTTATTTGTATAGTGCTTTTAACAATTGACATTGTCTCAAAACAGCTTTACACAATCAAAAGAATTATTTAAGTTTGTATGGAATGTGAATGTGTATGAATCAAAATGTTCAGATAGTCCCTGGTGAGCAAGCCCGAGGGCGACAGTGGCAAGGAAAAACTCCCTGAGATGGTAATAGGAAGAAACCTTGAGAGGAACCAGACTCAACAGGGAACCCATCCTCATCTGGGTGAAACAGATAGCAGGAAATTATCTGCATTTATACAGTGTTAAGTGTTAGGTTCAGCTATAATAGTGGATGTTAATTGATGTTATAATAGTTGATGTAAAATGGAGTCCAGTAGTTATTGGAGACTCAGATAGACAAGTGTGTGTGAGGGACGAGTATGTGCGAGGGACGAGTGTGTGAGAGACGAGTGTGTGTGTGAGGGACGAGTGTGTGAGGGACGAGTGTGTGTGAGGAACGGGTGTGTGTGAGGGAGGAGTGTGTGTGTCACGGAGGAGTGTGTGTGAAGGAGGAGTTTGTGTGTGAGGGACGAGTGTGTGTGTGAGGGAGGAGTGTGTGTGTGACGGATCTTGTCCTGCACCTTTATATCATTTCCATGATGATGTCAGATCTGATCCTTAAACTGTATAAGATCTTGAAAAAGTCTCAGTGGCACCACCTGTATGTTCACTGAGGAACAGAGCCTGGGTGTTTGTTGGAACACGCCTACTTACTTCAGTTACCACAAGCTAGCTAGCTTCGCTAAAGTTGGCTAAGGGTAATTTATACGCTAACACGTTACTTTGTGTTTGATTGACCTCTGTAGTCCGAACTTCACACGCCTTCCCGTGTCGACGCCCACGTTTCTTGTGGTGAGATAAACTATAGCAATTCCAGCTAACTGGTTAGCTAAAGTCATGTGTAGCAGATTGGAGACTGCAGCTTTCACTCAAATCAGCCACGACCTAAAATTATGTATACCTTTATGAATTATTATAATTTGAACTGATCAGTCACATTATTAAAGTAACGCTGTCACCAACAGGAAGTCTGACCGTGGAGATCTAAAGCGTGTTTACCGTCGCCGGCCGTGAGCATGTCCATGTGTGTTGTGGGATCGAGTCACTTCTAGTGGTCATCATAAGAACTGCACGTGTTGCCACTTTTGAGTTGGACTCATTTCCCAGAACTGGACGTCAGACAGACAATGTTAGAAAGGTCATGTGACAGACATTGAACAATCACAGCACAGGGGTGTGGTCAAGGCGTGGTCCTCTGCCTCAAAATAAACACATGAACACTGACTTTTAAACAAGTATCCGAGAGCAATTCTCTTCTGATGATTATGATGATGATGAGCATCCTCTCCTCCTGATTGGCTGGATATGAATACACCTGTGTGTGTGTGTGTGTGTGTGTGTGTGTGTGTGTGTGTGTGTGTGTGTGTGTGTGTGTGTGTGTGAACAACACTCCTGAAGTGATGAATAAACCCTACAGCCCTTTACTGACCCTCTCAGGAGTCTGTCTCTTTCTGTCTCTCTCTCCGTGTGTGTTCTGACCCCGTGTATCAGAGTGATGAAGGTTACATTGTGAGTAGCTCTCTGCACTGACATGAGCCGGCCGTCAGGAGTGAAGCGATAGAGAGACGGCGAATGATGGATGATGGAAGGATAGACATAGAGATGGATGAATGGACGGTGGGACGGAAGACACATGAACGGATGCACAGATGGATGGAGAATAAATACACAAACAGAAAAAGAGACAGAGACAGAGATTGGCAGGCAGGAAGACAGAAAGAAAAACAGCCAAACAGACATTTGGACAGACAGACAGATAAAGAGCCAGACAGAGAGGCAGAAGGTGTGTAATGATGAAATGATCGGGTAAACAGTGTGTGTTATTCAGTGATGCAGTCAGACGGGAATAAACACTTCAGCTGTTATAATCATTATAGCACATCTGTCTCACTCTCACCGTGTGTGTGTGTGTGTGCTTGTGTGTGATTTGATCCAGGTCAGTTAAGGTAAACATAGTTCAAGCCAATCAGAAGGCTTCGTGTTGTTCCTGTGTGACGGTAAAACTGTTCCCCCGAAAACGAGTGACCTCAACTGGCAAATTAAGTTCCACAAACTGACACCCACCATCGCCATGGGCACCCAGCCGACACACACACACACACACACACATAAACACACTGTAGTCAAACATTTGTCTATCGGTTTCTCTTCCTGTCTCACTCTCTCTCTCCGTCAGTCTGTGTCTCTATGATTTAGCTAAATGCAAATGTGCTGTATGAGAATCTGCACTCCTTCATCATTCACACCCGTCATCATCATCATCATCAGTCTTATACCCTTCATCACACACAAGGACTTTAGGGTTAGAGTGAAAGGGGCGGGGGTGTTGGAGGGAGTGTGTGTGTGTGTGTGTGTGTGTGTGTGTGTGTGTGTATGTGTGTGTGATGTAAAGACTAGTGTGTCACTGCAGCGGTTTTGTCTGTTGTGTTAAGACATAACTGCACAGACATTACTGGTACTTCATAACACACACACACACACACACACACAGAAAAGTGATACATGGTAAGTGTCTGAGTGAGACAGGTGGGCGTGTCTGAGTGAGACATACAGGTGTGTCTGAGTGAGACAGGTGGGCGTGTCTGAGTGAGACAGACAGGTGTGTCTGAGTGAGACAGACAGGTTTGTCTGAGTGAGACAGACAGGTGTGTCTGAGTTGTAACTGTAACAGCGTACTGAAGTGGGCGGGGTTTGGGATAACACCATGTGTACAATTGCATATTCATGAACACTGATGGTGTTTATTAAACAGAGAAGCTCAGCGGCTGTTTTATTAGTTTCTGCTGTTTTATCCAATTAGCAGCGAGCTGGTCAGTTACTCAGTTAGACAGATCGTCTTAGTGTAAAGCGAGACTGTTAGCATGTAATACTCCTTACACACACACATACACACACACACTGCTCACTTCAGAAACAGACATCTGTCAGGTAAAGTGTGAAAATCATTTTAGAAAATTACACACTAATGGAGTATAATGACACCTTCAGAGGGACTGTTAAAACACAGCATTCAGGTGTGTGTGTGTGTGTGTGTGAGTCTATGTTCGCTTTTAACAGTGACAGAGAACCTGCTGTGTGAACAGCACCTCCAGGAGCAGAGGCTTAGTGGCAGTGGGATACGTGCTAATCGCCTCTTCCTACGTTTCCCCCCGTCTCTCTCTCTCTCTCTGTCTCTTTTCCTCTTCCTCTCCCTGTGGAACAGATAATAGCGCATCTCCTGGAAGTGCGAGTGCAGCAGTGATGGCTCTCCCAGGAGCCGGCCATCTGCTGGAAAACCCCACGGCGGCCGGCCGGCGATGAGAGACGCACAAACCCCACCGTGCCGCGCAATCTGCTGACGGAGCACTCCGCCGAGGACGAGCTGGAAATCTAATTAAACACCTTCGAACAGATCGTGGAGTGGTGGGGGGTGGGGTGTATAATCTCTACCCTCAGTTCCTGCTGCACTGGCGACACCCGGCAGCCCCGATGCCACCTGCTCCGGTTCAGGGCAAAACTCTGAGCATCGGGCGCCGTGTCTCAGATCTTCAGAAATCTCAGATGGAGCGCTGAGTAACTTCAGAACATCAGACCTTCATGAAGAAACATCAGATGGTCGCAGTCGAAGCCGCAGGACAGTGGGGTCACATCACATCATGTGGAGTCAGATCTACTGTATATCTCCATCTCTCTGCTTGTCTCCACCCACAGGTGTTTTAATTCTGATTGGCTCCTATATTTGTGTGTATACTGTGGTACACCAATTTAACTCCTCTGTGTTTAAACTTACTAAGGAAACCCACCAAGCACGGGAAGAACATGCAAACTCCACACACACAGAACTGAGACGGGATTCGAACCCGGACCCTGGTGGTGCAAGGCCACAGCGGTGCCCGCTGCCCCCCACCCCACCGCCCCGTGTCTAAACTGTTTAGAATAAAATATCTGTTACATGTAGGACTAATAAATGCAGATCAGTGAAGGATGACATTTGATTGATCATCTCTCTCTCTCTCACACACACACCACACACACAAACACACACATCTGCTTGTCTTCACTGAGGATCCATCTTATTATCCCCGTCATCTCAGCTCTGTGCGTCCACGCGTCCATGTGTGTGTGTGTGTGTGTGTGAGTGTGGCAAAATTAATGAGATAGATCCATCTTCTCCTCTCAGGTAATGCACTGTGTAGGTTTTTGTTTTTCATATTTTCAGCTGTTTCGATTGGACGAGCAGCCGATTCATCTCAGCGCTCCTGTATATCTAATCTACTCTCCAAGCTCCCGGCTAGAGGGGGGGGGGGGGGGTGCGCGAGACAGGGGGAGAGAAAAGATAGAAAAGAGAGAGAGAAGTACAAGAAGTAAGAGAGAGACAGATCTAGAACACAAACAAAATAAAAAAAAAGAATAAAAGAAAGAGAGAGTGAGGAAGAGAGAAAACAATAACAACACAGGAGGAGAGAGAGAGGGGGGGACAGAGAGACAGGGAGAGAGAGACGGAGAGAGAGAGAGACAGAGAGGGAGAGAGACAGAGAGAGGGACAGCATCACAGAGCTGAGTGTGGGTGTAAATATTTATTACTCACCATCTCACTGTCTGTCTGTGTGTGTGTGTGTGTGAGGTCTCAGTATAAACACACAGGTGATGAGAGATGAAGTGTTGTTAATCACCCAGGGTTTGTGTTAAATAGTGTTAATCATGAGGAGTGTTATGGCTGTGAGGACGGAATAGTAGTTCAGTCACACACACCACTATACACCATTACACACCCCTATACACCATTACACACCACTATTCACCATTACACACCACTATACACCACTATACACCATTACACACTATACACCACTATACACCATTACACACCACTACACACCACTATTCACCATTACACACCACTATACACCATTACACACCACTATACACCATTACACACCACTATACACCATTATACACTATACAACACTATTCACCATTACACACCACTATACACCATTACACACTATACACCACCATACACCATTACACACCACTATTCACCATTACACACCACTATACACCATTACACACTATACACCATTACACACCACTACACACCCCTATACACCATTAAACACCACTATTCACCATTACACACCACTATACACCACTACACACCATTACACACCACTACACACCACTATACACCACTACACAACACTATACACCATTACACACCATTACACACCCCTATACACCATTACACACCACTATACACCATTACACACCACTACAAACCATTACACACCACTACACACCATTACAAACCACTACACACCACTATACACCATTACACACCACTATACACCATTACACACTATACACCATTACACACCACTACACACCTCTATACACCACTACACACCACTACACACCACTATACACCATTACACACCACTATACACCATTACACACAACTACACACTACCACACACACAACTATACACCACTACACACTACACCACACACACAACTATACACCACTACCCATACAGCTATACACCCCTACACACCACACACACACCACACACTACTATACACCACTACACACGACACACACAACTACACACTACATCCTTCTTAGGTCACTGGTGGTCAAATAAGGATTTCACACACTTCCCAACACCACTATACATCACTACACACTACTACACACTGTCATACACCACTACACACTCATCACACACTTCCACACACCACTACACACTCATCACACTTCCACAAACCAACTATACACCACTACGCACTACTACACATTTCCACAGATCACTATACACCACTACACAATACTACACACTTCCCAACACCCCTATACACCACTACACTCTATCACACACTACTACACACCACCACACACTTGCACTATACACCACTATACACCACTACACACCACACACACTACTACCCACCACACACACTCCACATCGCAAACTCCACTCCACACACACTACTCCATATCACAAAGGAAGCAGAATTGTGTAGAAAATAATGAGTTGTAATGAAAAGTGAAGTAGAGCTGAATGTTTCAGGAAGATTTTACACCTGTAAAGAGTAAAGAGAGTCAGACAGGAAGTGATGTCACTCATCACAGTGTTTAGGCGAGTAGAGTTTAATTAGAATCTGTGTGTGTGTTTATAAGAACATAAACCAACAGTATAGATATAGATATATAGATATATAGATATGTGTGTGTGTATAGATATATAGATATGTGTATAGATAGGTATATAGATGAGTGTTTATTACAGTTCACAGTCTCACACATGAGGACACACACAACGTCCAGATGGAGTAACTTCTATTTCACGCACTCGGGTATTTTCCCATCCCTCCATCCGCATCATAAACACTCCACCAGCAACACGAGAACAAAAGGGTACTGCGCTTTGTACAGTCTGTGTGTGTGTGTGGTGTTTGTGCGTGGTGTGTGCTAAAGGGCTCATATTCGTTAAGATTACAGTCGAAAAGACTGAGGTAAGAAAATAAGAAGAGAACTAGAATGATGACCCCTCACCTATTACTAATGACCTACACCTGTTTCACTCACAGGTGAGCATGTCAGAATGGGACAGGTGGGTGTGTCTGAATGAGACAGTGGGTGGGACAGGTGGCCGTGTCTGATTAGGACAGGTGGGTGTACATGAGTGGGACAGATGGGCGTGTCAGTGTGAAACAGGTAGGTGTGTCTTAGTGACAGGTGGGTATGTCAGAGTGGGACAGGTGGGTGTGTCTGGATGGGACAGTGGGTGTGTCTGAATGGGACAGGTGGGTTTGCATGAGTGGGCCATGTGGGTGTGTCGGTGTGAAACAGGTAGGTGTGTCTTAGTGACAGGTGGGGGTATGTCAGAGTGGGACAGGTGGGTGTGTCTGAATGAGACTGGGTGGGACAGGTGGGCGTGTCTGATTGGGACAGGTGGGTGTGTCTGAATGAGACTGTGGGTGGGACAGGTGGGTGTGTCAGAGAGGTACAGGTGGGTGTGTCAGAGTGGGACAGGTGATCATGGCTGAGGACAGGTGGGCGTGTCAGAGTGGGACAGGTGGGCATGTCAGAGAGGGACAGGTGGGCGTGTCAGAGAGGGACAGGTGGGTGTGTCAGAGTGGGACAGGTGATCATGGCTGAGGACAGGTGGGCGTGTCAGAGTGGGACAGGTGGGCATGTCAGAGAGGGACAGGTGGGCGTGTCAGAGAGGGACAGGTGGGTGTGTCAGAGTGGGTCAGGTGATGGCTGAGGAGGACAGGAGGGTGTGGGTACCCAAGTCCACTTCCCATCACATAGACTCATAGGAGTTTAACAAATTTCCATGAGTCCTGCCTCATTAGCTTGAGTGATAACGGTGCAGGTTGATTTGGCGGTTTTGCTTCCTGGATGCCAACCGCCGTAAAACACGGACCAGACTGCTTTGTCTGATTCCAGTGCAGAGGCTCCGGCACACCCCGAGGGGGAACGAGTACAAAACCCAAGCAGATTAAACTGTCAGGTCGGATCCTGAAGGCACCAGGAGACGCTCAGCGTTCCAGACATGACTGGAACCCCAGTCCATAACCATCACTTCCTCTGTCTCTCTATGAAGGGAGAGGGACAGAAAACATGGTAAGGGGGTTGGAAGGTCTTTTTGGGCTGCACTTTACACAAAGCTGTGTGTGTGTGTGTGTGTGTGTGTGTGTGGATGTATGTATGTGTGTATGAGTGTCAGACTGAGAGAGAGAGAGAGAGAGAGAGAGAGAGACAGCTAAAGGGCTCAGATTAGTCACTTTGTTGTCAGAGAGAAAGTCATTAAGAGTAAAACTGTTCATGTATCAGTTTGTGTATCTTTTCTTTTGGTCCATCTTTCTCAATCCCCTCTCCTGGTTCCTCTCATCCTCTTCCTTTATTCGCTCTGTCCTCGTGTCTTTTTGTCCTGCTGTATTTTCAGAAGCGTTTATCCCTCAGTCCTGCTGAGCACGCTTTCAGTCCAGCGTTTCAGTGTCAGAAATAAAAAACACACAGGAGCAGAATGAAAATCAACAGGTTCACAGACGTCTGGAGGTCTCAGGCCACGCCTCCGCTCCTCACTATGTCTCTGACGCCACGTCTGTGCAGAACGTGCTAGGAAACCCTCTTACGCGCTGCAGTGTAGACACACACACACACACACACACAAACAGTTAATTAGTCATTTGATTTAATTAACCTGTATATTATTTAATTGTAATCACATTATTGTACGAAGGCCGTTCGTGTCAAAGCGGGACTTTTGATTGTACAACAGAACACAGTACCGAGAGTAAAAACTCCCTTTATTTCTCTATATAATCACCTGATACACTAATGCACTTATCTCAGTGTCTCACTAGTGCTTGGACACCTCAAGGTTCTCTCCATACTCAGACTGATTTGTGTCTGAAACGCCGGCCTCCCAGGAACTCCATTATTGTGGAAATGTTTCGGAGTGAGGTCAGGACTGTACGGGGGGGCGGGGGGTGACCACAGTGGACTCCGAGCCACATCAGCCAGGACTGAACGTACAACCTTCTTTAAAACGTTTGCACCTTCATGACCATAAAATCCCGGTTTGACTCGAACGACCTTCGTAATTAGACTTGTTTTACAAAAGGTGTGGATTTTTCAGAATGTGTATTAAGAATGTAAATTTGCCAGTTTAAACTATTATTAATTTTTAAAACTTAAACTAAACTAAATGTAAACTTTTTAATTATAAAAGGCTCCAGTCTACAGTCTGGGGTTTAGTGCACAGGGTCACATTTAGACTTATGAGTATGAAGTATGTCTGTATGTGTTAGGAGTGTGTGTGTGTGTGTGCTTGTGTGTATGAGTGTGAGAGTACTCACACAGACAGGAGTGTGTGTGAGACGTGTGTGTGCCGTGATGGTGTGATCTGTCTTTCCCAAATGTGGAGAAAGACGGATCGTCCTCGGTGGATGCACTCGTTTCTACCTCTCCGTCCATCACTGCGTCCATCCCCGGGACGTGTAGGTTGCTACGGTAGTCGGCACCATGGCGACCGTCACCAGGGACAAACGAGGGCATCCAGCAACGGTCCGAGTGTCCTAGAGCTTTACACTCATCTGTACAGTTAGAGAACAGGTCTGTAACACACACCCACGTGCACACGCACACACACACACACACACACACACACACACACACACACACACACACAAGCTGATGTTAACAAATATAGCATTTTATAATGCTACCAAAGCTCCGCCCACACACACACATGCACATCATTAACAAGGATGTTATTCAAACCCCGCCCCTTATAATGTCTCGCATTATCCTGTCTCTCATCACCTTAGCCCCGCCCCATCTTGTGTCTCATAGCTTTATCCCCGCCCCTCATTATTAGGGTTGTTCCGATTCCGATACTGGTATCGGAAATGCTGCCGATACCACAAAAAAAGCTGGCATCGGAATCGGCGAGTACTTGAGTCCACGTACCGATCCGATACCATTTTCCTAAACATAACCTATTTATGCCCGCTAGCTTTGCTAGCTTAGCTTACTTACAGAGTGTCACGGCGTGCGCCTGTGATGGGCGTGTGCCGAAATTGATATTGCTCCTCGCTCACTAGTTAGGCGGCCTCCCCCTCTTTAGGTATGTGAAGTAGCAGGGCCACAGAATCAGGCAATGGCCCATGAGCTATCGGCGCTATAAAACACATCGGGGAGTGTAGCTCGGGGTCTGACTGTTGGGAAGCTGGACTCTGCGACGCGGTGGATTTTATGAGAGACAGTGGCACAAGAGCGGGCCGATGTGATGCGCCCCAGAGACTTTAAAAAGGGGGGCGCCTTTGATCTTCGCGAGAGGAGCGCGTGAACGAGCTGCGCGAGCTCCCGCGGCACCTTCACTTCCGCATAGAGCCCGCCTTCGCATCCCTGCCGCCGAAGGGGAAAAGACCGCATAGAGCCTTTAACCCTTTCCTTACCCATTTTTCTAAATAAATTACCCTTTTTCCTGTAAGACCTCGCCTCGTGTCCGTGTTTCATGGTGTCGCCCGTGCACTTAGGGTCGAACCCGTTACACAGGGCTAGTAGTATTTTACTTAAAAAAGAAATTATATATAAATTTTTTTTATTATGTATGTATGTATATATATATATATATATATATATATATATATATATATATATATATACACATACATAATATACACACACACTGTACAGATACACACCCAGGTATCGGATCGGTACTCGGTATCGGCCGATACCCTGAGCCCAAGTATCGGAATTGGTATCGGGAGGGAAAAAATGGTATCGGAACATCTCTACTCATTATTATGCTGCCTCTCATCATTTCCAGCCCCCCGCCTCTTAACCCGTCTCTCATGACTATTGTACTTGCCCAAACCCATGCAACATGTAATCTTGACCCTGATACACACACACACACACACACACACACCTCTAAGAAGGAAATGCTCTATGATTTCCCTATTGATTTTCCAATGTCTACTCAAAGACCTGAGGTTTATGGGTGTGTGTGTGTGTGTGTGTGTGTGTGTGTGTGTGTATACACTGTACTGTAGCAACCTGTGTGTCTGGGTGTTGCAAAGGTCAGCAGTGTATCTGATCACAAACTGCAGCTCTAACATCATTAATACCTCCCCCCCCCCCACACACACACGCATAAAACTATATGAACTGCAAAACAAGACATTACAAATTAAAATAGACATTGAAGTGTTGCAGGTACAAGCATTCCATACACACACACACACACACACACACACAATGTGGTAGAAGGACACTGACCGGAGGAGTGCAGACGGTTCGTGGCGTCGTGGTCGCTGTCTCCTTGCTCGCTGTCTCCATGACCACTGTCTTTAGAGCTCACGATGTCCTCCTGAAAGACAGAACTGTACAGATACAGAGAGTGAGACATGAAGAGACAGTCGGACGGGAGTGTGAGGAGACGAACCAGAAAACGTTTGTATGTGTTTACCTGTTAACACGACGCGGTCTGTCCGGGTAACTGAGTTCTGTCCTCTGATGTTTAATCTGAACAAAAACCACAAGAGCATCAATGAACACTTTGAACACACGTCTTAATATTCACAGTGTTACAGTAACGTTCACAGCAAGACAATTACACTAACAGGTTCAGTGTTACATTAATGTCCACAGCGTTAGATGTTACTGTAATGTTGTAGACATTAATATACTGTTGTACCTGTTAATGTAACATTAATGTGGACATTAATGTAACACTGAGTTAGTGTTCCATCAACAGGTACAGCATTACATTAATGCCCACATTGCATTATATTAGTGTTACATTAACATCTACAGTATTACAATAAAGTTACATTAACATATATATTGTTACATTATCATCTATCACCTTACATTAATGTCTACAGTAATAACATAAACATGACATTACTGCATTACATTGATGTGTAAAGCGTTACTTCAACAACTACAGTGTTACATTAACGTCTAGTGTTCCCTTAACGCTTACAGAGTTACATTAACTTTTACAGCATTACATTAATGTTACATTAACGTCTACAGTGTTATATTACTGTCTAAAGTGTTACATTAACGTCTACAGTGTTATGTTAACGTCTACAGTGTTATATTACCGTCTACAGTGTTACATTAACGTCTACAGTGTTATATTACTGTCTAAAGTGTTACATTAACGTCTACAGTGTTATGTTAATGTCTACAGTGTTATATTACCGTCTACAGTGTTATGTTAACGTCTACAGTGTTATATTACTGTCTAAAGTGTTACATTAACGTCTACACTGTTATGTTAATGTCTACAGTGTTATATTACCGTCTACAGTATTACATTAACGTCTACAGTGTTACATTAACGTCTACAGTGTTATATTACTGTCTAAAGTGTTACAGTAACGTCTAGTGTTTCCTTAACGCCTACAGAGTTACATTAACTTTTACAGCATTACATTAATATCTACAGTTTTACACTAATTTTACATTAACGTCTACAGTGTTACATTTACTTTTACAGCATTACATTAACGTCTACAGTGTTATATTACCGTCTACAGTGTTACATTAACGTCTACAGTGTTATATTACCGTCTACAGTGTTACATTAACGTCTACAGTGTTATATTACCGTCTACGGTGTTACATTAACGTCTACAGTGTTATATTACCGTCTACAGTGTTACATTAACGTCTACAGTGTTATATTACCGTCTACAGTGTTACATTAACGTCTACAGTGTTATATTACCGTCTACGGTGTTACATTAACGTCTACAGTGTTATATTACCGTCTACGGTGTTACATTAACGTCTACAGTGTTATATTACCGTCTACAGTGTTACATTAACGTCTACAGTGTTATATTACCGTCTACAGTGTTACATTAACGTCTACAGTGTTATATTACCGTCTACAGTGTTACATTAACGTCTACAGTGTTATATTACCGTCTACAGTGTTACATTAACGTCTACAGTGTTATATTACCGTCTACAGTGTTACATTAACGTCTACAGTGTTATATTACCGTCTACAGTGTTACATTAACGTCTACAGTGTTATATTACCGTCTACAGTGTTACATTAACGTCTACAGTGTTATATTACCGTCTAAAGTGTTACAGTAATGTCTAAAGTGTTACAGTAACATCTAGTGTTTCCTTAACACCTACAGAGTTACATTAACTTTTACAGCATTACATTAATGTCTACAGTTTTACACCAATGTTCCAATAACGTCTACAGTGTTATATTACCGTCTAAAGTGTTACAGTAACGTCTAGTGTTTCCTTAACGCCTACAGAGTTACATTAACTTTTACAGCATTACATTAATATCTACAGTTTTACACTAATTTTACATTAACGTCTACAGTGTTACATTTACTTTTACAGCATTGCATTAACGTCTACAGTGTTATATTAACGTCTACACTCTAGATTAACATTCACTGTATTACTGTACATTGCCATCTAGAGTCTTACTGTAATTTCTATACAATAGCATTATATTAATGTCTACAGTGGTACATTAGTGCAACATTAAAGTTTACCCAGCTACATTAACATCTTCAGCATTACATTAATGTCTAGAGTGTTACATTAATGTCTGTAGCATTACGGTCTACATTGTTATATTAGTGTACCATTAACATCTACCATGTTACATTAACATCGTTAACATTACATTAATTTCTACTGCATTATATTAACGTCTCCAGTATTACAGTACATTAACGTCTATAGCATAAAATGAATGTCTAGAGTGTTACAATACCAGGTACAACACATTATTACATTAATGTCTAGAGTGTTACATTAACATCTACCTTGTTACATTTATGTTACAATAACGTCTACAGCATTACATTAATGTCTACTGTTAACCTACATTGATTTCTACAGCGTTACATTAATGTCTAGAGTGTTACATTAATGTTCAAAGTTTTGTAATAAATCCTAGGGTTAGGGTTAGTGTTCCATTGTCACATGAATATGTTGATTTGCACACAATTTTCAATAAAAATAGCCTAATTTCTATTACCACGATACGCTGCTAAACCCTGATACGGTCTAAAACTTGAGTTTTGTGATCTGTTGCATCACTAAGTCTAACGTTTACAGAGATTTACAGTAGTAACTCTTACTGTATTACGTTAATAAGCAGAGAAATCAAACTAAAGCAGCGACATCACAGAGCTTAGACAGGGCTTACAATAGCGTGTTTCAGTGTAACACACAACAGAAACACACAGTAAGTATATTCTGTCAGCGTTTGTGTCCTACACTGCTCCATAAAGCTCACCTTGAACCCGCTGAGAATCTTCTCTCTGTTATTTGTAGTAAACACTATCGTGAACTTCTGTTCATTTCTCCACTACTTCCTCCCAACCGAGTGTAATAACACACACGATAGTACACTGCGGAGGGCAGTTTCATGAGTTTGAACCCTGGGTAATGGATATCAGTTTATTGGTGAGGTCGAATTTCCCTCTATTGCGAAAAATATGGGATGACATGTCCTCCAGCCCCCCTATGAGGTCGCCCCGGCATTGATGTGAAGTGATATTATTGCAGACGAATAATATTAAATATTAATAATGAGATGGTGAAAAAAATTATGAGGAAAAAGTGTTGGTCAGAGGAGCCGCATTCCCGTCTCAAAACATCTTCCTAAGCCTGTGTTTAGTGTTAAGTTTAAGTGGACTGAGTAACACTAACTTAGACTGTGTTACATTAAAGTCTGCTGTTCATGATAACATTAGAATAGTGCTGTGTACATTTCAGATACAGACGTCTGCTGTGTGACATCGTCGTCTTCAGAGTTAAAATAACATCTCCAGTGTTGTAGTAACATGCACATAGTCATAATGATGTATATAGAGACATGCAGCGTCTATAGAGTTACATCACCATCTGGAGTGTCATATTAATGTCTACAGAGTTACATTAGCGTCTGTAGTATCAAATTAATGTCCATAGAGTTACATTAGCGTCTGTAGCATCATTTTAATGTCTACAGAGGTACATTAGCGTCTGTAGTATCAAATTAATGTCTATAGAGTTACATTAGCGTCTGTAGCATCATTTTAATGTCTACAGAGTTACATTAGCGTCTGTAGTATCAAATTTATGTCTATAGGGTTACATTAGCGTCTGTAGTCTCAAAGTAATGTCTACAGAGTTACATTAGTGTCTGTAGTGTCATATTAATATCTACAGAGTTACATTAGCGTCTGTACTTTCAAAATAATGTTTTTAGAGTTAAATTAGGGTCTGTAGCCTCATTTTAATGTCTATGGAGTTACAATAGGGTCTGTAGCATCATTTTAATGTCTACAGAGTTACATTAGCGTCTGTAGTGTCATACTAATGTCTATAGAGTTACATTAGCGTCTGTAGTGTCATATTAATGTCTATAGAGTTACATTACCGTCTGTAGTGTCATATTAATGTCTATAGAGTTACATTACCGTCTTTAGTGTCATATTAATGTCTACATAGCTACATTAGCATCTGTAGTGTCATATTAATGTCTATAGAGTTACATTAACGTCTGGAGTGTCATATTAATGTCTACAGAGTTACATTAACGTCTGGAGTGTCATATTAATGTCTATAGAGTTACATTAACATCTGGAGTGTCATATTAATATCTATAGAGTTACATTAACGTCTGGAGTGTCACTTTAATGTCTACAGAGTTACATTAGCGTCTGTAGTTTCAAAATAATGTCTATAGAGTTACATTAGCGTCTTGAGTGTCACATTAATGTCTACAGAGTTAAATTAGTGTCTGTAGCATCATTTTAATGTCTATAGAGTTACATTAGCATCTGTAGTGTCATATTAATGTCTATAGTGTTACATTAATGTCTGGAGTGTCATATTAATGTCTACAGAGTTACATTAGCGTCTGTAGTTTCAAAATAATGTCTATAGAGTTACATTAGCGTCTTGAGTGTCATATTAATGTCTACAGAGTTACATTAGCATCTGGAGTGTCACATTAATGTCTACAGAGTTACATTAAAGTCTGTTGTGTCATTTTAATGTCTATAGAGTTACATTAGCGACTGTAGTGTCATATTAATGTCTATAGAGTTACGTTAACGTCTGTAGTTTCAAAATAATGTTTACAGAGTTACATTAGTGTCTGGAGTGTCATTTTAATGTCTACAGACTTACATTAACGTCTATAGTTTCAAAATAATGTCTACAGAGTTACATTAGCATCTGTAGTTTCAAAATAATGTATATAGAGTTACATTAGCATCTGGAGTGTCATATTAATGTCTATTGAGTTACATTAGCGACTGTAGTGTCATATTAATGTCTATAGAGTTACATTAGCATCTGTAGTGTCATATTAATGTCTACAGAGTTACATTAACATCTGTAGTTTCAAAATAATGTCTATAGAGTTACATTAGCATCTGTAGTGTCATATTAATGTCTACAGAGTTACATTAACATCTGTAGTTTCAAAATAATGTCTATAGAGTTACATTAGAGTCTGTAGTGTCATTTTAATGTCTACAGAGTTACATTAGAGTCTGTAGTGTCATTTTAATGTCTACAGACTTACATTAACGTCTGTAGTTTCAAAATAATGTCTATAGAGTTACATTAGAGTCTGTAGTGTCATTTTAATGTCTACAGAGTTACATTAGAGTCTGTAGTGTCATTTTAATGTCTACAGACTTACATTAACGTCTGTAGTTTCAAAATAATGTCTACAGAGTTACATTAGCGTCTGTAGTTTCAAAATAATGTCTATAGAGTTACATTAGCATCTGGAGTGTCATATTAATGTCTACAGAGTTACATTAGCGACTGTAGTGTCATATTAATGTCTATAGAGTTACATTAGAGTCTGTAGTGTCATTTTAATGTCTACAGAGTTACATTAACATCTGTAGTTTCAAAATAATGTCTATAGAGTTACATTAGTGTCTGTAGTTTCAAAATAATGTCTACAGAGTTACATTAGTGTCTGGAGTGTCATTTTAATGTCTACAGAGTTACATTAGCGTCTATACTTTCAGAATAATGTATATAGAGTTACATTAACGTCTGGAGTGTCATTTTAATGTCTACAGAGTTACATTAGTGTGTGGAGTGTCATTTTAATGTCTACAGAGTTACATTAACGTCTGTAGTTTCAAAATAATGTCTATAGAGTTACATTAGCATCTGGAGTGTCATTTTAATGTCTACAGAGTTACATTAGCATCTGTAGTTTCAAAATAATGTATATAGAGTTACATTAGCATCTGGAATGTCATATTAATGTCTATTGAGTTACATTAGCGACTGTAGTGTCGTATTAATGTCTATAGAGTTACATTAGCATCTGTAGTGTCATATTAATGTCTATAGAGTTACATTAATGTCTGGAGTGTCATATTAATGTCTACAGAGTTACATTAACGTCTGGAGTGTCATTTTAATGTCTATAGAGTTACATTAGCATCTTGAGTGTCATTTTAATGTCTACAGACTTACATTAACGTCTGTAGTTTCAAAATAATGTCTATAGAGTTACATTAGCGTCTGTAGTGTCATATGAATGTCTACAGAGTTACATTAGCATCTGTAGTGTCATATTAATGTCTATAGAGTTACATTAGCGTCTGTACTGTCATATTAATGTCTACAGAGTTACATTAGCGTCTGTAGTGTCATACAGTATGAATGTCTACAGTATATCTGCAGTGTGAGATTAATTTCTGCAGTTTGTACCCCAGAGCCATTTGAGAACTGAACATTAACAAACACTTTGACTGAACGTTAGGAATGATTTGCTCTACACACTCTCACGTCTCCACATTTCGGAGACTCTTAGTTCATATTTCTTCTGAGACAGTTTTTGTACTCACCTCTCCAGACAAGACGCTGCCGTTGGAGATGATGTCTGGTTGCTGGTCAGTCAGAAGAACAGCGGCGGCTCCTCGGGCAGTGCCGCTGTGATCCGTGTCTGTGGTGCTGCGTGACGGGCTGCAACACGGCTGCAGGAACATCAGGTCAGTGGTGTTGGCAGACTCGCGTGTGAGACACACCTGGTAGCAGTGGTGATGGTGCTGATGGAGGTGTGTGCCGAAAGTCCCGCTGCCCCCAGTGCCGGATTCCTCCACTGGGACCTGAGCTGAAGTTTTGCTCTGCACCAGCACAATATCTGACTTGGTGAGTTTCTTCTGCCGTCCACGTGGCCGTCGGCCACAGCATGAGCCACAGCAGGAGCAGCACTCTCCTGTCACGCAGGTAAGTGCGCTGAATTTTTTTTCCTTCCGGCGGCAGCGCACAGCCAGCACGATCATGGCGAGGAGAAATACGGACGACACGGAACCGAGCGCCACAAGGAGAACAAGCGTCATCTCTGGTGCTCCCTCGTCAGAACTGGACGAACCTCGAGCCCCACCGCGTGCTCCTCTGCCCTCCTTCTCCCCTCCTTCCTCATCGAGGGTCACCGCAGCACCATCCACGAGGACCACATCGATGCGGGCAGAGCAGGAGAGCGGTGGCTGCCCGTGGTCCCTCACCTCGATCAGTAGCTCATAGGTACGAGGATGTGACTGGGACTGCAGCACCGAGTCCCGTTTACCGCCAGTCACCCGGCGTGCAGTTCTAAGTTCACCGCTCCTCCAGTCCATACGGAACAGGCCCAGGTCGTTTCCGTGTGCAATGCTGTACGAGAGACGTGCGTTTTCACCGTCGTCTGCGTCTGTAGAGATCACCCGTGTCACCAGGTACCCTGGTTCCGCTGACCGGGGCAAAGGGGCGCGGGCTGCTGTACCATTTTTACCCAGTGGCGCGATCACGGATGGTGCGTTGTCGTTCTGGTCCACTACGATCACCCGCACGGTGGCATTTGCTGTGAGCTCGGGGGCACCGCAGTCTGTTGCACATGCTGTAAAGCTAAACTCCCTGATTTGCTCGTGATCGAAACTACGTAGTGCATACACATAGCCATTTTCTGCGTTAATTGACACGTACGTCAGCACAGACATGCCCTGGATCTCACGCTCCTCTATAGAGTAAGTTACACGCGCGTTCTCACCAAAGTCCGCATCTGTCGCGGTAACAGCATAGATGTATGCACCAGGCACGTTGTTCTCAGTCACGTGCACCTCGTAGATGGCCTGTGCGAAACGTGGCGCATTGTCATTCTCATCTGCCACACGTACACGGATGGATTTGCTGGTGGTCAGCGGTGGCGTGCCATTATCTCGCGCGACCACTGTAAGCGTGTACGACTCCACCTGCTCACGGTTCAGCGCTCCGTCTGTCACCACGGTGTAGTAGTTTTTCAAGGAGGAAGGCTTGAGCTTGAAGGGCGGAGCTTCCTCACTCTTTCCTCCACCAAGAAGCTCACAGGTAACACGCCCGTTTTCACCTGAGTCTCTGTCAGAGACACTAAGCATGGCGACTACGGTGCCAGGAGTCGCGCGTTCGCTAACGGACTCCGTCACAGTGCTGAAACCGATCTCTGGTGAGTTATCATTTACATCCACGAGCTTGAGTAAGACCTTACAGTGCGCCGGGACCGCATTTGGCCCCATGTCTCGGGCTTGGACGTGAATCTGATGCGTGCTGCTCTCCTCGTAATCCACCTCCCCGACAATTTCCACACGGCCCGTGCGCGCATCGACAGCAAACAGTTCGCGTACACGTGGCGGGTTATGACTGCTAAGCGTGTACACCACCTCCCCGTTAGTGCCCTCGTCTGCATCGGTGGCGTTCAGTTGGATGATGAGTGTGCCCACGGGGGAGTTCTCACGCAGCGTGACTGAGTACACGGACTGATCGAAGATGGGTGGGTTGTCATTAGAATCCAGCACAGTAACCACCAGCAGTGCGGTTCCAGTCCGCTGAGGCTGTCCTCCATCCACGGCCGTGAGCACATAGCGGTGCACCGCCTGCTTCTCGCGATCTAACGGTTTTTCCAGCACAAGTTCAGCAAACCGGCTCCCGTCACCCTGTGTCTGGACGTCCAGGCGAAAGTGCTCGTTGCTTGTGATGGCGTATGCGCTCAGAGAGTTCGTGCCCACATCAGGATCGAAGGCGCCGTCCACAGGAAAGCGTGTTCCAGGCGTGGCACTCTCACTGATCTCCACGGCGATGTCGGAGCGTGGAAAATGCGGCGCGTTGTCATTCACATCCAGCACCTCAGTCTCCACACGGAAAAGCTCGAGCGGGTCCTCGAGGAACATCTCCAGGTGTAAGAGGCACGGAGTACTCCTGCCGCACAGATCCTCTCGGTCCACGCGTTCACGCACCACCAGCGTGCCGCTCTCCAGGTCCACCTCGAGCAGCGCCGGGGGCGGAGAGGCGCGGGGCGAGCTCGGCACCGGCACCGTCTGGAAACGACGCGCGGACAGCTTGGTGACGTCTAACCCCAGGTCCTCGGCCACGTTACCCACCACTGTGCCGCGCTCCTGCTCCTCTGGCACCATGTAGCGCAACTGCGCATGTGCGTGAGCCAGAATTGCCAGTAACACCCAAAGCATCAACATCGCTCCAAAGAAATATAATATATATATATATATAAATATATGTGAAATGTAGAAAAATAAAAAGTTTAATAATTACCAAAAATGAAGGGGGAAAAAATCAGTGCTTCTTCTTTTCTAAGTTACTTATTTATTCATCCCTTGTTTTTCCTCTTTTATAGAGGTGCTCCAGAGCGCGCGCCGGGCTTCGCACCGCGTCCCGCATATCCGTTATAACACACACACACACACACACAGAGAAGAGGAAGAACACAAACTCCTGGTGGTGTAAACTCCACAGAGATGAAGTGTAGACAATCCGGCTCCTTCTTTCAGTCTGCTGTGTTCTGTCTCTTTATTTCTCTTTAAGTGCAGAATAAAATCCAGATCACATTTATATCCTCTGTTCCTCTCCCCCTCTCTCTCTCTCTGTCTCCGGCTGTATAAGTACGGAGAGTGAGAGTGTGTGTGTGTGTGTGTGTGTGTGTCTCTCTCTCTCTCTCTCTCTGTCCTCGCGTCTCCACTCCGCTGCTCTCTGAGAGCTCTGAGCTCCGCGCGCCTCATCTCCGCTTTTTGCACACGAAGCCCCGCCCACACGCGCCAATGGCAGTGCGGACTCTCGGATTAGACCGCGCGCTGATTGGACTGAGTGAATGTCAGTCACACATCCTCAGGAGAGAGAGAGAGAGAGAGAGGGAGAGAGAACGGCTCCGCGCACAAACTCTTTGATGTTGCCAGTTCGGGAATGTCGCGTTAATACCACATACCCCCCCCCATACACCCCCTCCTCTACACACACACCATCAACCTGGGGCTGTTTAAAGAATGGCTCCTGAAACACTCCTGTGTGTGTGTGTGTGTCTGTTCCCTATAGCGGAGGTAATAAACATCTGCCAACCTCTGCATCCCGCTTTATTGTAAACTAACGGAACTCTTTAATAACGTAAAGGATCAAAGTCTCCGAGTTTAAACGCGCGCACACGCATTTCAAGAGGAACAGCTCCGCGCTCTTTACCCCGCGTGCACGCGCGCGCGCACCTAAAGTAAATGAATGAGTTAAATGACTCAGGGGGTTTGAGGCGGGGGGGGGGCGATGGGGGACAGACCGGCTCCGGGAAAAATACGAGACACTTTTATTGTCTTCATTTTGGGCGAACAGATAGAGGCCCCGTGTGTGTGTGTGTGTGTGTGTTAAACTCCCGTTAACAAGTCTCACTCCATCCATCTTACCCTCTAACCCTCACTCTGTGTGTGTGTGTCTGTGCTCCGTCTCCGAGCCTCATCTGCCCTCTAGTGGTCTAACAGGAGACACGGAGTGTCCACAGAGCGCGTGTGTCTCATGTACGCAGAATACCCTCCCTAATGTAGTGTCCTAAATGAAGACGGAGTGCACTATATACAGTAGTGTTCCTGGAGTGTGAGGGATAATAAGCTGTCTGTCTGTCTATAGTCACCTGTCTGTGGTGACGGTGCCAGTGTTGATCATTTGAATCTGTGCTTGGAGGGTTCCATCTGCGCACTCAGGTTTCCTCCCACAGTCCAAGCACATTGTGCTCCAAATGTGTGTGTGTGTGTGTGTGTGTACTTGTGCCTTGTGATGGATTTGACACACCACCCTGTGTCCTAAGCATGCCTGGCATTAGAAAATAAGGACAGGGAGACAAAAAAACTTTTCCAAACTGGGCCTCTGCACCCACTCTAACACCATCAAACACACACACACACACACACACACACACACACACACACACACACACACACACACACACACACACACACTTATAGCTCTAATCCCAACATGCTCACTTTTAAATAAAGCGCTTGTTCATTAGCATTGTAATGACACACAGTTCAAGTTGCTAATAAGTATTTACAGATACACTGTCATGCTCGGCTCCATGTACATACAGAGAGTTATTTTAAAC
>CM060106.1:11415512-11485512 GCA_030522415.1 Channallabes apus
GGCAATAGTTTTTCACACCACTGTATATAAAACACATTATACAGTATATATAATTCCTAATTGGTGTGTATTTTATTACAGAATGCTATTAAACTGTGAAAGGCTTTTTGTGAGTAAAAAAAATCTACAAATGGAGAACTATTTTAAATTAAATGCTTAATCATTTCTTTTGAATGGTATTTATTTTTATAGAACTGAGAGGACTCTTTCATTGTGATGAGATGCAGAAAGGCCAAGAAATTATTCTTCTATTAAAATAGTCAGAGAAACATTCTGTGCTATTTGTATAAACAAAAACCTTTAACTATTTATTTATTTATTAATAGAGATTAAAGGATATTAAACCACATTACAAAATATCAGAAATAATTTGAGATACTTCCAAATCCCGCCCCTGTTCTACAATTATATATATATGTGTGTGTGTGTTATTCCGTGTCACTCTCGGTTAAAGAGTTTAAACAGTTAAACTGTTAAATCTAATAATAATCTGCTGTTCTTTGATCTTTAATGTAATTAGTGATATTATTATTATTATTATTATTATTATTATTATTATTATTATTATTTGAGGTTGAAGTCCACATACATGTCTGTGTGTCTTTCTGTACAGCAGAACTCTCTGTGTAACTTATTAATACAAAGAAATGACATTCTGTAAGGTTGAGTATCTGACGCCTTGTTTACACTAAGTTGTCCTTAGACTCCCTGTTTAAAGGAGATTGTTAAACCCGGCACATGACTGATCACCGCATCACTTCTACTCAACATTTACATTTTAGCGTATGACACCGGGCTCTCAGTTCAGGTATTTTACACGCCTTCAGTTCGGACTGCTGTGGATACGTTTATCTCACAGTGGTGGAGGAATAAATATACAATCATCTGTTCATTCTATATAATATAATATAATATAATATAATATAATATAATATAATATAATATAATATAATATAATATAAATATGTATAAATTATAATATAGAGAAGTGTAATCAGAAACACTACACAGCCTGTATCTGGGGTCTAAATGAAACATGATATTGTGTGTGTGTGTGTGTGTGTGTGTGTGTGTGTGTGTGTGTGTGTGTGTGTGTGTGTGTGTGTGTGTGTGTGTGTAAACTCATCTTTTCTCAGTTTCGTATATATTATCTACATCCGGTTTGTTAGAGAGACTCGCAGAAATGAAGCACCGCAGGGTTTAATTAAGGATGCAGATTAACAAACTAACTAAACTAAAGCAACATGATGATGATGATGTGTGTGTGTGTGTGTGTGTGTGTGTGTGTGTGTGTGTGTGTGTGTGTGTGTGATACAGATGTGAGGCAGGAATTTGTAGAGTGGTTAAGGTGTGTCAAACAGTGTGTATAATCTGTAAAGTGAGTGTGATTAATCCCCCCACCAAGTGTGCCTGCTGTGGTGGTACAACGAGGAACACACACACACACACACTGATTTCACTCTTCTCCACACCTGTCTGCTTGAACATATAACTAATGTGGGGAAGGAGCTCACACACACACACACACACTGGCACACACACACCGCAGTGGAGCTGTGTATTTTATCGATCGGCTCCTGTGTACAGTCTCAGCAGTGTCATTTAGGACTGAGAAAGAGAGAGAAAACCTCATACTGAAGGTGTACGAGCTGTTAAAGTCATTTCCACACACATGCACACGCACACACGCACACACTCCTAAAGAGCCCCATGAGTCAGGTTAATAATCTCTGATACTGTGTCTTGAGTTTAACGATTATTTCCGTGTGTGATGTCATCACTTCTCTCTCAGTCAAATGTTTTTACTCTAATTTACTACAGTAAAGTCAGTGTGTGTGTGTGTGTGTGTGTGTTGATTGAGTTCACCATATGACTTGTGTCCCAGAACTGTGTTCAGGGGGCGGAGCTAAGGCTGTGTGTGTAGAGGTGTGTGTTGATGGAGTGGTGATGTTAAAGATTGTGTGACGATGATGAACAGTGTGTGTGTGTGTGTGTGTGTGTGTAAGATTTAAAGCTAAGATTTGTGGTGATGTGTCTCAGCTCTGCTCTGGACAGGTTTACGTGTGTGTGTGTTTATGAATTTGGCCATGGCCTCACACTCTGCACGTGCGTTTGTGTGTGCGTGAGAGAGAGAGAGAGAGAGAGAGAGAGAGAGAGAGACGGGTTTATGCATCATGAAAACAGAAACATTGATAAATGTGTAAATTTTCTCTGAGGTGTAATATTGAACACACACACACACCTGACAGTGAGAGAGAGAGAGATGCTAGGTCTAATCACCAGAGGTGTCAAGTAACGAAGTACAAATACTTCATTGCCTTAATTAAGTAGAAATTTTGGGTATCTATACTTTACTGGAGTAATTATTTTTCAGCCGACTTTTTACTTCTACTCCTTACATTTTTAAGCAATTATCTTAAAAATAAGATAATTCACCCCCCCCCAGGGGTTATCTGTTAATTTATGCAGACAGGAGAAGACAGTGTGTGTGTAACATATGTATCCTGATGTGAAGTAAACTCTGTCCTATTAAAGCCCATACAGGAAGCACAGGCTTCTGTGATTGGTTAATGATTAACCATTAGCCCCACCCACTCAGCCCCACCCTGTGTGTGTGTGTGTGTGTGTGTGTGTGTGTGTGTGTGTGTGTGTGTGTGTGATATTTGCGTGAGTGCACTTCAGAGTTAATGATGAAGTGCACTCAGAACTTGAGAGAACCCTGAGTGATTGGAACACCTCGTCTAATCCGAGCAACACTCACCTGCATACATCAGATAAATAAATAATAAACACACACAGAGTGGTGTGTGTGTGTGTGTGTGTTTGTGTGTCTGATCCGAGCACAATCCGAGCAGGTGTGATGGATCCAAACGCAGAGCGGATGTGTTGGAATATGTGTTGGTTCCTTTGAGGTGACGAGAGAAGTGAGTGAGGCGGGTTGTGTAGCGGAGCCGCAGCGTGAGCTCCATGAAGAAAAGTGAAAGGTTAGCGGATGCTGAATGAAGAGCAGATCCGTGGAGATAAATCGTGGTCTTAAACGTCAGCAGTTCAAAGCCAAAGTCAAACTCCAGATTTGTGGTCGAGAAATGAGATCGGGGGTCAATAGCCAGGAATCCAAAGTCCCCAGAAAATTGAACATGAAGGCACGCTATAATCTGGCGGAGAATGGTAGTTTGGTGGAGCAAGGTGATGAATGAAGATGTGAAACAGGAGTACTTCGAGCTGGTGCACGAGGCAGCAAAAAGTGGAGTGGATTGTAGAGCAGAGGCGCAGGTGATTGTGACAGATATGTGAGGGACCTGGTGCGCGATGACAGCTAGCAGTATTTTTGCAGTGGCGAACAAAAGCTTAATCTGAAGGGACAGCAGTTTCCTCCTCCTGGGTGGGAAATAACGGTGATTGGTAGCCTAGAGAGCATTGGAACCGGGACATACCAGTAGAGGAAGTGCAGAGTGAATTATGTGCATATTCAACCCAGGGAAGGAAGTGGCTCCTGCGAGGTCATGCATCTAAGGGATTTGATGCATTTGGTCTGACTGTTACTCAGCGGGTGAAAACCAGACAAGAAGGAAAGGTCCAGGCTCCAGGATGCATGGTTTATTATGAGTTCGTTGGTTTCTTTGGCGGAAGGGATCTTGGGTAACAGGATGAAGTGAGCAGATTTGGAAAAAATGGTCGAAAAATGGTGAGGTTGCAAATGTTATTGTTTGAGGCAGGTAACCCAGTGATGAAATCAAGAGCAATATGGGACCAGGGGCAGTGAGGAATGGAAAGGGGTTTGAGTAAACCCTCGGGCTGATGGTTGGGAGTCTTATTTCTGGTGCAGATGTCTCATGAAGCCACAAAGTCCTCTGTGATGGAAGTTCCACCAGAAATGTTGCTAGAGGATGAAGAGCAGTCTGAAAGAATGTTTCTATAACACGGCTCGTGTTCAAGTGAATGCAAGACCTGTGATGGTGTGGGCCGGTTAGAAAAGAATCAGCATGGGTGAAATCTATTGTCTTGGAAGGAGTTCTGAGAAAGTACTGCTCCAACACCTATTTTAGATGCGTCCACCTCAACGACATTCTGGAGTGAAGAGTTGAGAAAAAAAAGAACAGATGTCGTGATAAATCTGTGCTTGAGATTATTAAATGCTTTCGCAGCTTAAAGATTCCACCGAAAGGTACTGTAGACATCTTAGTAGATGTAAGGATCGTGAGAGGAGTTGGCACCATACTGTAGTTTCTGATGAAAACTCATCAGTTTCTTGCCAAAACCCAGAATGCATTGAAGCTCACATCTGAATGATGGGGTAACCAACCAGTAACCATCTTAATCATGGCTAGGTTTGTTTGAATTCCTGAAGGGGAGATAAGGCAGCCTAAAAAGGGTGGCTTTTTGGTGGAACTCACATTCCTCTGCTTTAATGTAGAGCTTGTTTTTTTTTTAGATGTTACATAATATAAGCCTGTGTTTCTTCAGACAGCACGTGATTTACTAAACACCTGCTTGAGTTCATGGTATTTGACAGGGACCTTGGACAGACTAAGGATCTCCCATTTTTAGTTTGTTTTTGAGAGAGGCAAAATGGAGGCAGGAAGACAGGCAAGTGGTGCTCAATTTGAGGATGCTCTTCTTTGCCCAGTCAATATGTTGATTGTGTTTTTTTCCCCCTCACTCTCATTTGATCACTCAGATCACACAGGTTTGTTGACGGTGAGGTGATTGTTTGCTTTACATCTCAGGGAGCCCTCATGTTTGTGTTTTCTTCTGGCTCTCCCTTTTAGTTATGCTGTCATAGTTAGTCCTGCCGGAGTCCCTGCTTGCACTCTACAGTAAATATACAGTCACATTATACATACTGTGACCATGCCTAATTGCCATCTCTCCTCCTCTTCTCTTTCTCCCCCTCTTTCTCTTTCCTCTCTCCCCCTGTCTCCCCCTTTCACTCTTTCTCTCTCTCTGTCGAGCTACACATGTCATTCCTGAGCTGCCAGTGATCCAGACTCCCTCTGCCCTCCGGACCTGTCTGATCCATCCTGGTGCCCCGTTTCTGGTTAGAGATCTCGTCACATGGATGCCCCGTGTGTCTCTTTGGGATGCGTCTGGTGTCTGGGGATGATTCTCTCTACTTAGAAGACGGTTCTGGCCTCGACTGGTGTTGTCAGCTGTTTCTCTGAGGACTTGACAATTCGATAGTTCAGGACTGGAACTTTCTACAAGTCTATCTGAGTCTCCAATAACTACCTGGACTCCATTTTAACATCAATTAACATCAACTATTATAGCTGAATTGCCTGCCACCTAACACACTGTATAAATGAAGATCATTTCCTGCTATCTGTTTCACCCAGATGAGGATGGGTTCCCTCTTGAGTCTGGTTCCTCTCAAGGTTTCTTCCTATTACCATCTCAGGGAGTTTTTCCTTGCCACTGTCGCCCTCGGGCTTGCTCACCAGGGACTATCTGACCATTTTGATTCATACAGTACACATTCACATTCCATACAAACTTAAATAATTCTTCTGATTGTGTAAAGCTGTTTTGAGACAATGTCAATTGCTAAAAGCGCTATACAAATAAAACTGAATTGAATTGAATTAAAGCCATGGGAGACCCAGAACGACTGGTGCATCGGGAGGCTTTTAATGATCAGCAGGGAGATAGTTTTAGCACAGATTCCAGAGAGCTGTAAGTGGGGCTGAGCGGTGGGTGATCGTAGGGAGTTTTCTGCCATCTATTGCCTGGACATGAAAGGGTCAGCTGAGACGGCTGATTGTGGAGTCTGCTATTAGGTTTTGGTCTGCTCCAGAATCTACAAGAGCATTCATGACGTGAGACTGATTATCATAGATGAAGGTCACTGTAACAATGGTCAAAGATCTGGGAAAGGGTTGAGTGTGGTTGCGCCCTGTACGAGCACAGTGAAGGTTGGACAGGAGCTGGGGATGCTTGTACATCTAAAACCAAGGGAGCACAGGAACGGAATGGCAGGCGAGTGGATCATCGGTCGTGGAGCAGGAAGTGAGATAGGCCAGTGGTTCTGTGACGGTGTGGAGCATGGTCATAACTTGCTGAATGTCCTGCTGGTGAGATCCTAGAAGAGCACAATGACTCTGTAGATCTGTAGCTCCCAGTCATGCAACCTCAGCTGGATCCATGAGTGGCCAGATTATATTGTCTTGTATAATCATATGGTGGATCCAAACGCAGAGCGCATGTTGGAAAATGTGCTGGTTGCTTTAAGGTGACGAGAAGTGAGTCACCACGGCTATAAGGTTGTAGGGTCGAGAGCCGGAACATGAAGTAGGTAAAGACACTGGAAAATTGTGCATGAATACACACTATGTTGGAATGGTTGTTTGGTGGAGTGTTAAATAGAGCAAGGTGATGACTGTGTATTAAAAAAAGGTGTGTTTGGTGCCGGTGCATGAGGCGGCAAAAAGGAAGGAGTGGAGGAATGGAGTGGAGGAGTGGAGTTTGAAACGGAGGCGCAGGTTATCATGACATGGCTTGAGATATGGACATGACCTGGCTTGCCGTGACAGAGTGTGTGTTTGTGACTGTTATGGTGTGTGTGTGTGTGTGTGTGTGTATGTGTGTGTGTGTGTGATTGTAAAGGTGTGTGATTGTACAGGTGTGTGTGTGTGTGTGATTGTACATGTAGAGCTGTGTGATTGTACAGGTGTAGGTGTGTGTGTGTGTGTGTGAGTTAAAGCTGCTATTTATTCCACCTGCTGTAACGAGCTGATTAACCTCTGCCGGTGGTTAAGGGGCGGCTAATTAAACTTACGTCTCCATGGCGATGTGACCCTCCATCACATTCATATGCACTGCACTGTTAATGAGCTGTAATTTGGCACTGTCACCGACACACACACACACACACACACACACACACACACACACACACACACACACACACACAATGTTATCCAAAAGTTTACACACCTCACCCACACATCCAGCTCTCGGGCTCTGAGTGAGTTTTAACCTCTTTGTAAGCTCTTTATTTTCTGCAGATTATATTTAGTTTATTCTTTCTGTCACCTTTTATATATTGTATAATCCTGTAGGTTGCATTATATTGCATAATATTGTATATTGTGTAATGGAGATGATTATGATGATGACAGTGATGATGACGATGATGGCGATGATTGTGATGATGGTGGTGATGAAGATGATGTTGATGATGAGCTAGTGATGCTAATGCTAGTGGCGCCATCGGCTGCAGACAGGAAGACAATGCCAGCACCGGAAACGCGTTCATCGTCCCCGAGCATCTCAGGTCGAGTCCTCAGAGCCTGCGCAGACCAGCTAGCACCTGTGTTCACAGAGATATTCAACATCTCTTTATCTGGGGTGATGATGATGATGATGATGATGAAGGTGGTGGTGATTATGATGATGATGATGTGACCATGATGGTTGGGGTGATGATGATGATGGATGTAATGATGGTGGTGGTGGTAGTGATGATGATGATGATGATGAAGGTGGTGGTGATGATGATGATGATGATGATGATGTGACCATGATGGTTGGGGTGATGATGATAATGATGATGACGATGATGGTTGGGGTGATGATGATGATGGATGTAATGATGGTGGTGGTGGTAGTGATGATGATGGTGATGATGATGGTCATGATGATGATGATGATGGCGGTGAACGTGAATAGACAGAAATGAGTGTAAGGAGTCTCCAGTGCGAACAGTCAGAGGTAAAGCTGGAGATGTGATCTTCAGCACACTGGAGTTTACGTTTCTTTACGGTTCCTCAGTCACATGACATAAAGAGGTGCGTCTAATTAACTTTGCAGTGTTTGTGTGTGTGTGTGTGTGTGTGTGTGTGTGTGTGTGTGTGTGTGTGATGTTCTTTATTAAATCAGTTGTGTTTGTTAGTGAATTGTTGTTGTATAAAAGACACACACAGTGTTATTCATCTCTATAATGTATCTGATGTTAATTTTAAATTCTGTAAATGTGTCTAATTATAAATAAACGATTTTTAAATAATGAACCTGTTGATCTGAGATGTGCATCAGGTGTAATCATGACACAGTGCGTCACACAGCATTATGTGTGTGTGTGTGTGTGTGTGTGTGTGTGTGTGTGTGTGTGTGTGTGTGTGTGATGCAATTTGACAGATTGCAGGGTAAATTTGTGTGTGTGTGTGTGTGTGTGTGTGTGTGTGTGTGTATATATATGTAAAGCAGAAAGAGCTACAAACTTAACTTTAGACGTGATGAAACTCAAAGCAACACAGATTTATTTATTAATTAAACTTCATCCCAAATGACCCAAATCTTGACGTATTTCACCAATATGATCTTTTAATATACAGTATATATATATATATATATTAATTATGTACATCCCGGACGCGGCGCGTAATCAAACACAACAAATCTCTCAGCATCGTGCAGCGCGGTGTGGCCCGGAGTCCTGCGTGGTGAATTTTCTGGTAAAATGTTTAAAGTGTAAAGTGTTGGGAGTTCAAAGCAGGAATAGTGCGGAGTGAGGCCAGCTCCCCTTAATATTCTTAATATTCTCAGCGTTCACATATTCAAACACGCAGGCGTAGAAATTGGCAGCGGCGGATTCTGAACCTCCCACACACTGCTCCCCGAAAACCCTGCAAGAAAAATGAAAAGCTGGAATCCGGCTCAGTCTGAAGCCTTGCGCCTTTCCACCTTCATTTAAATAATTTATTTCATTTATTTAAATCTCACCGAGAGCACTGAGGGCGAGCACTTGCTTAAAAAGGGCCTTTTTACAGCAGCAAAATATATATAATACCATTTTACACACACACGCGTGCGCACACACACACACACACACACACACACACACACACACACACACACACACACACACACAGAGGAATCAAATCTGAGTGAAAAAAGATGTTAAACAGAATCCAGTCTTACATTAGCACCGATACTTTATCTAAACTACAATCCAATGCTGTGTCAATAAACATGGGGGGGGGGGGGGTGAGATAGGGCTACACTGTGCTGGTACAGGGGGTGGAGTCTGTGCTATGTCTGGTACAATACATATAAAGTACAAAATATACTTTCTGTATGTTCCCTAAGTGACTGGATAACACAGAACCAGAAATGAACTGTATGAGTGAGACAGGCAGAGAGAGAGAGAGAGACAGAGAGATAGACAGGCAGAGAGACAGATTATAAGAGAGACAGCCAGGCAGGCGGCTAGGTAGAGAGACATCCATATAGAAAGACAGGCAGAGAGAAAGTGAGGCAGAAAGACAGGCAGAGAGACAGGTAGACAGACATCTAGGCAGAGAGACAACAAGACATGAAGACAGACACAGAGACAGTTAGACAAAGAGAGACAGCTACACAGGGAGACACAGACAGACAGACAGAGTCTGAGATCCTGCCGTATTTCACGGTGTCTAATTTAGCCAAATTTTGCTGATGTTCAAAACACCACACTCTAGTCTGACTGTGGGATCTGTGTGTGTGTGTGTGTGTGTGTGGGTGGGTGTGCGTGCGTGTGTGCGTGCGCGCGTGTGTGTGTGTGTGTGCGTGCGCGTGTGTGTGTGTGTGTTGCGTTTCACTACCTTTGACAGAGAAGTGAGAATGCTGAAAATAAGCCGGTCATGTGTGTTTAAAGCGAGGAGGGATGGAGCTGAAGGATGGACAGATGATTAGACGAGTGGATGGACGGATGGACAGATGTGAATAAATGAATGATGTTGAGTGGAGAGATGAGAAGATGGATGGATGATGGATTGATGGATGTATGAACACACTGATGGAGGGATAAATGAAAAGGAGTGAAGTGTGTACAGGGGATGGACAGATAGACGGATGGATGGAAAGGAAGATGAACAGATGGATACCTGTAAGGAGACGTGTGGGTGGATGGATGGATGGATGGGTGGATGGATGGACACGCAGGTTTATCATGTGGTTTCCTGTCTGCTGTCTGTGGTGTTTGCTGTGTTGTGGGCGTGGCTAAACACGTTCATCCTCCCTCTCTCCCTCTGTGTTGCTCTTAAACACCTACACGTGTATGAGGATCTGAGCGATCTGTGCTTTGAGAGGAGAGAAAGAGTGAAATAAACGAATATGTAAAGGGAAAAGAAACAGAGAGGAATAACGAGTGTGAAACTGAGCAGAGAGACTCAGAGCCCGTGGCAGTGTGGAGGAGTTTCTCTCCCTCTCTCTCCCTCTCCCCCCCCCCCCTCTCTCGTATTCATTTTATCCAGAATATTTAATCCTTTCTTTCCTTGTTCTTTGACTGACAGTAATGGAAGCGGCTCTTCCCTATTCCACTGAGAGAAAGCTCGGAGATTAGAACAACCCTCACACACACACACACACACACATACACACACACACTTTCTCTCTTTCTAGTCCGCCCTCTATTCAGCTGAATGATTGACCTCTCTCTTTTTCTCTCTGTGTGTTATGGATGAAAGAAGGTATAACTCCTTTGCAAAAACTTATGTTAACAACTTTAATGAAGTGTGTGTGTGTGTGTGTGTGTGTGGCTTGATAAAACATGGGATTTCACACACAAAGCGAAAGAAACTGTGTGAACTTGTCAGTAAAACATGTTTATGGTGGAGTGTGTGTATAAATCTCAGTAGTGTTCCATTCAAGGGGATCTCGACTCCCTGTGAGGAAACACACACACACACACACACACACACACACACACACACACACACACACACACACACACACACACACACACACCTGTGTTTCACACCATCTTGGAGCAGTGTTAAAGCAACCTGCATGATAGGCTGTTAAGGTGCTAAGATTTATGATTTATACAGAAACATTCATTCTAGAGCTGTACAACATTCGTCCCCGAGTTACAAACCCACAGAGCGCTCGTCCCCAAGTTACAGACCCACAGAGTGCTCGCCCCCGAGTTACACACCCATAGGGCTCTTGTCTCCGAGTTACACACCCACAGAGCACTCGTCCCCGAGTTACAAACCCACAGAACAGTCGTCCCTGAGTTACACACCCACAGGGCGCTCGTTCCCGAGTTACAAACCCACAGAGCGCTCGTCCCCCGAGTTACACACCCACAGAGCACTCATTCCTGAGTTACAAACCACAGAATGCTCGTCCCTGAGTTACAAACCCGCAGAACACTCATTCCCGAGTTACAAACCCACAGAGCGCTCGTTTGTGAATTACAAACCCACAGAGTGCTCGTTTCAGAGTTACACACCCACAGAGCGCTTGTCCCCGAGTTACAAACCCACAGAGCGCTCGTTCCCGAGTTACAAACCCACAGAGCACTCAATCTCGAGTTACAAACCCATCGAGCACTCGTTCCCGAGTTACACTGCTGACAAATAGCTTATTTTTGGGCTGACAGTAAGTGACAGTACACAATTGGCATTTGTAAACACAATATGACGGATTGAAACTTTTGACTTGAAATAGTTTTTAGATTTTATCAGCAGTCTCGGGTTCCTTCACTCTGATTGGTTGTGTAAAATGTGTGCCTTTCATGTCTGATGTTAGCGGCACCTGCTGATGGAACGCAACAAGAATCTTTGAAATAAAAATTGGAGATGGTAATCAGAAAACCTGTCAAGTTCAAACACTTGTTTCGTTACTTGATACACACACTCAATCTCTCTCGCACACACACACACGTACACACAAACACACACACACTACTTAACAAGACCCTCTGGGTGAAAATGTGCCGGATATGTGTGTGAGCTCTGTCTGTTCATTAGCAACGAGAGTTTTGATGTTTCCGTGTCTGTTTCAGCGGCTGTTTTTTTAGAGAGCTCTGTGAACGGAGCCAGCGAAATCCTCTACTTTCTTCTGACCCACAGCAGCTTAAATTACATAGTGACTTCAGCTGGAATTAGACCAACACCCTGGAGTGTTTGACATATTGTCATATTTATTGTGGTGTCAGACAGTGACATGTTTCCAAATGAAAAGTTTCGGGAGTCGGTGCCTGAAGGGAAGGAAAGATCCTGCTGAAGCTCTACTGAAGGTACAAACATGATACACTTCTAAAAACACAGTGTCATTAAACATCAACAATCAGCTCTCCAACACAACACAACACAACACCCCTAACCTGAACAAATCCAGCACTGAAATGACCACGTTTAACACCGCAACTTAAAAAAAACTAACTCTACACGGCAAAGATGGTGAACTCTACACTGAGCTCTAACCCGTGAACTCGAACCCGTGTCCAGGCGCTCGGCGTGCAGGCACCTCCCCCGGTCTCAGTCACTCATGGCGAGTGAACTTTATTGGCGAGTGAAATGAGATGGAAACATGGCCGTTGATTAGCTTCACCCAGACGTGAGTTGAAGTCAGTTTCTCTTTTTACTCTGGCGGATTAAATTAGAGTGTTAATGAGAGCATCGGAGCAGAACGGCATCCGGGGAAACGGGGCCAGGGCTCGACCAGGTCAGGGCCAAAGTTTAATAACAGCCAAGACAGTAATTATTTTTGATGCGAATCATAACTGAGGGCTAATGGAGAGAGAGGTCCATGGACATACACACACACACACACACACACACACACACACACGCAGACAAGTTAAGTAGTCAAAGCATAAGTGAGTTGGACCTAACACACTAGTGTGTGTGTGTGTGTGTGTGTGTGGCTTAAATGTGTTTCTCTCTACTCATCACTAGTTTCAGTTATAAAGAGTTACTTTTGTTCTTAAGGAAATCACGTCTTTCCTCTTCCTTTTTCTATCTGACCCGGTTTCCAAATGTCTCTACCTTTCTTTAGTTTTTATTCTCTCTTCTCTCCCTCCATCACTCTCCTTTGTTCACTATGTACTTTATTAGCAAGATGTTTCAGAAGTAAATTACAAATACTGTAGATGTTGTACAGACAAACTGATAAGAAATAAACACACTAAACAGGAAAAAAATTAACGAATGGAATTCAAAAAGATGCAGTGGTGAAATAATTTACATTTATTACATAGAATTACAGTGAAACCTCGGATTACGAGCAGAATTCGTTCCGGAAGCGGCTCGCATTCCGAAACACTCGTAAACCAAATTTAAATTTCTCATAAGAAATAATGTAAACTTAAATTATTTGTTCCACAGCACAAAAATACATGAAAAATAATTAATGCAAAATATTAAGTAAAAATAAAACAAATTAACCTGCACTTTACCTTTAAAAAATAAAAATAAATCCCGACAGATAAGTGTTTCTGTGTGTATGTGTGTGTGTGTGTGTGTGTGTGTGAGGCTAGAGTAAGTGGAGACTCTTGCTTTCAGCCCCTCCTGTCTCCCCCTTCTCATCTTACACAGTAAAAATTTATCCTCTCGTCTGAATTAAACACACATTCACGGAAAGACTATTGTATATATATATATACATATATAAGAGTGTGTGTGTGTGTGTGTGTGTGTGTGTGTGTGTGTGTGTGTGTGTGTGTGTGTGTGTTTGAGTGCGCGAAGCAGAGAAAGGGTGCTTCGCACACACACAAACACACACACACACACACACACACACACACACACACACACACTCTTTAGGCGAGAGAGAGAGAGTGTGTGACCCGGCACAGTGTCAAATTATGTGCGCGCACACATATATACACACACAACGACAGGCTGAATCAGAGACGGAGAACATGGATTTTTTATCTCTAATGAGACTTTCTTTGGCTGTACACACGCGCTTTCAAACAAATAAAAATATGTTTTACACACACACACCCGTGGTCACAGTGTTATTTTAAACAGTAAGAGACGGGCACCAAGACCCAGCAGGGGAGATGATAAGAAGCGCATTCGTGAAACATGATACTCGGTACTCGTAAACCAAGACAATGCTCATTTTCTATGTCAAAATTTATTTAAAAAATCTTTGCTCGTCTTGCGAAACACTCACAAACCGCGTTACTCGTAATCCAAGGTTTCACAGTTTTAAATAATGGAAAAGACAGTGTTTGAATTGGAGTAGATCGAATTGAAAAAAATTTGATTGGATTGGGTCTAAATTTATAGAAATTTAGATTGACTTTTTTATTTTGGGATTAGATTTAGTTAGATAAGATTGGAGTAGATTAGATTAGATTAGCCTGCTTATATTTGATTAGATTGGATTGAATGAATTGAATTTGATTATGTTAGATTAGATTGGGCCAGATTGGATTGAGTGGGTTAGATTGGATTTGGTCAGGTTAGATTAGATCATAGTAGACTATATTGGATTAGATTCGATTAACATTTATTAGATTCGATTAAATGTATTTAGATTAGATTAGACTGGGGTTGGATTAGGCTAGATCGATTTGTATTAGATTAGATTAGTTTTAGTTATACTGGATTACATTAGATTGGATTTAGTCAGATAAGATTGGAGTAGATTGGATTAGATTAGATTAGAATATCCTGCTTATATTTGATTAGATTGGATTGAATGAATTGAATTAGATTATGTTAGATTAGATTGGGCCAGATTGGATTGAGTGGGTTAGATTGGATTGGCTTAGATTAGATTAGATTGGATTGCGTTGAATTGAATTTGATTAGATTAGGGTTTCTTGTATGATAGAGAGTGAATATGAATGCTGTTCCACTCACCCTTTACTTTGCCCAAAATACAGCTGAGGTTCTACTCAGTGCTCAAAGTCGAGCCTGTGAGTGTACTGTAAAGTTCTGGTCTAATCTGTGTAGATATCAGACACATCAGACAATGATCACATGACAATGATCTCTCTGTGTTTCTACTTCCTGTAGCTCACAGTGTATATTGAAGTTCTGTTGTGTGTTTGTGGGATTCGGTCAGTAAGTTGTGATCACTCGCTCTCTGGATTTCCTCAGAATCTCTCGTTTTTTCAGCGTGGTGTTCTTCAGGTGTTTGGTGAGTTGGATCTGTGCAGTGTGAGGAGGTGTTGGGTCATTTGGTGATATTCAATTTATTTTATTATTATTATTATTATTATTATTATTATTATTTTATATCACCAGATTCATTCAGTCTGGATTTGGGAGTGTTTGGGTGAGTGTGCTGGGGTGTTTGACGGGGCGTATATATGAGTGCTGGAGTGTTTGAGGGTGTGATTGAGGGGGCGTATGTATGACAATGCTGGGGCGTATGGGGGTGTTTGATGGTGTGTGTCTGTATACTGTATGTTTCATTCTCCTCGGTTTCTTCTACACCTTTTTTCTCATTTCCTTCCCCTTTGTTGACTTTCCTTCTTTTTCTTTGTGTTTTTTGTCTCTATGTTTTTCCTTCTTTTTTATTTCTCACTCTTTAACCTTTATCTCCAACTCTCTTTCATTTTACCTGTTTCATTGTATTTTCTTCTTTCCCTCTATCTTTATTGTTCTTTGTCTTTCTCTCTTTCTTTCTGTAACTCTCTATATCTTTCTTTATCTCCTGTCGTTCTGTATTTTTCTTTCTCTCTTTCCTCATTTCTGAGGAGTTACTCTCTCTCTCTCTCTAGGTCCTTTTCTCTTTCCTTTTTTCTCTTAGATGTGTAAATGACTGTGACCTGAACTAAACACTAAGACTGAGAGAGAGAGAGAGAGAGAGAGAGAGAGAGAGGTTTCTGCTCCCTGGTTCTTTGTAACACATCACGCTATACTGGTTAAGCCACTAACACTGTGCCACAGACACATGAGAGATCTAAGCATTGTTAATCCATCATCACTTCATTCACTGGTCTCTTCTCATTCATACATTATCCTAAACATCTCTCTCTCTCTCTCTCTCTCTCTCTCTCTCTTTATTTCATAAGGAGCAGACAGGGTTAACTGCTGCATGTTTGACCACACACTCATGCTTCATACATATATTTATTATATGTGAGCCGTCCGTCCATGTGTGTGTGTGTGTGTGTGTGTGGCACTTCACGCTGCTGCCTTTTTCTCAATGCACCTCCAGTCGCTACGGCAACCTGCTGAGTGACAGAATACACTCGCATGCTGTCAGAACGATTTACACCTGAGTGAGAGGGAGAGGGAGCAGGACGGGCATTTCACCACTTTACTCCGTGCAGTGACACACACACACACACACATAGAGCGAATAAACACATGTTTCCGAGAACAGGGCTGAGAAATAGTCATTTTACTCACCACGGTGACTAAGTGGCACTTTAGAGAGGAGAGAGATTTTACGATGAACACACACACACTGTGACTAAAATGACTGGATTGAGAGAGAGAGAGAGAGAGAGAGAGGTGGAGCGAGGGAGGGGTGGAGAGCACCGGACTCACTGTGAAACACTGAGGAACCATACGCAGATGATTTATAAGGAGGTAAATGAAACAGCACTCCCATCAGATACTGAGGGAAACTGAAGAATCATTAATAAAAATTAGTTCTGGGAAAAATGGAGCAGTTTACACCCGACACACACCCAGGACACGTCCATAAAACATGCACCTACATGGATAGGCTGTTTTAAATCATACTTTAACGGACTCTCCACATGAACTCTTACTAAAGACGGGAATGCTCACACTCCGCACTCCTGTAACTCACCAACCTGGTGCTTCCAGACAGCTGTTTACCTGACATCTGGACCGGGGGTTTCATCCCCAATTTATAAGAGTGAAGATACATTAGACCCTAACAGCTACTGGTGTTTGTGTGAGCAGTAATCTGGGGAAGATGTTCTGCTGCATCATCAACACCAAGATCAAGGCCTTCCCTTACCGAGTACAGCGTCCCCAGGAGGATCTATACACATCGGCCTTTAACGAACCATCACACCACTCAGCATATTTACACCCTACACACTCCACACACACTACACACTCTACACACCCTAACCAATCCACACACTCTACACACCCTAACCAATCCACACACTCTACACACCCTAACCAATCCACACACTCTACACAACCTAATCACTCCACACACCATAATTACCCTATTCACCCTAAACACCCTAATCCCTTAACACACCCTAATCACTCCACACACTGTAATTACCCTAATCACCCTACACACCCTAAACACACTAATCCCTTAACACATCCTAATCACCCTACATACCCCACACACCCTAATCACTCCACACACCCTAAACACCCTAATCACTCCACACACCCTAATCACTTTAATCACACTACACACCCTAATCACCTTATACACCCTAATCACTCTACACATTCTTATCACCCTGATCACTGTACCACACTATACATCCTATTCACTCTACACACTCTAATAATTCTACACACCCTGTAGCGCAGCCACACAAAGGGTACGTTTATTCAAGCTTACGTAAGCAAGTTAAGGATAAAAATCTGCAGTGCCTGGTAAGCAGTGCCCAATGTGATTTAAATTATCTCTGGATATTGTGTTTTGGATCCGGGTTGAGCTTTTGTGAGACTGCGCTGCCAGGGCACACAGGAAGGCAGTGGCACATGAGGTCACATGTCCCGGATTAAAAGCACACCCGGGAAGAAGCTTTGACAGGAGAGAGTACAGTATGGAGATCATGCATGCTGTTTATGTTCCTTACGGAGTACATAAAGATACTTGTGGAGACTGTACATTGTGGATTTTCCCATTGACTGGATTATCAGTCACCACTGGTGGCACGACAGACACACGGACAACGAGACGAGGTCTTATGGGAAAAAGAGTAATTTTATTAAGAAAAAATGGGATGGGAGAAGGATTAAAGGAGGGACGAAGGTTAAAAAAGGGAGGTAAGGAGTGAAGGTGTGCACGTGCATGTTTGGTGGCAGTGCACAGTTGGCATACGGGCACACAGCTGGTGAAAGGTGGCGCGGGCAGAGGGGCCCATGCTCACAAATATGTCCCCTTCTGCTGACATGGGCCAAGACTGTTGCCTCCCAGCTCTCTCTGGGCGCGGCGACAGGTGGGAGTCCCTTTTGATGTCCGCCGGGTGGGCGTCTTTTCAATTCAATTCAATTCAATTTTATTTATATAGCGCTTTTAACAATGGTCATTGTCTCAAAGCAGCTTCACAAAAATTAAAGAAATTTAACAAAAAAAATAAATAAAATAATAATAATAATAATAATAGAAAAGAAAATAATTGGAAGTGTGGATGTGTGAGAAAAATGTGCAGATAATAATAATGAGACGAATGAATGAAATTTCTCTGATGAGCAAGCCAAGGGTGGCGGCGACGGTGGCAAGGAAAAACTCCCTGAGATGGCATTAGGAAGAAACCTTGAGAGGAACCAGACTCAACAGGGAACCCATCCTCATTTGGGCGATAACAGATAGAAATGATATAACATCTTGTGTGTTGTGCAGGTGAAAATTCAATATGACAGAAATTATTTAAATTGACATGAAGACCAGTTCAGCATAGGGACGAGTCAGTAGGTGCAGAGGGCAGATGAGGTCTGGATCACTGGAAGCACAGGAGCAGCATGTGTAGCTCCAACCATCATAAAGCTGAATCCAGCTGGAGCTGGTCCTTCTCTGGATGCCTCAGGAACCTTGCAGGGTGGGCCTTTGTCTACTGAAGCTGGCACAATCTCCCGATGCCTCGGGATGGGTAGAGAAATACAGAACAGATGGGGAGAATTAGTGTAGTTGCCATTCGGTATAGGTGTACTGGAGTATGAGATTATGGGATGAGTTATGTGTATGCCAGATTAAAAAGATGCGTCTTGAGTCTACTTTTGAACTGAGAAACCGTGTCTGCTCTCCGAACACTGTCTGGAAGGCTATTCCAAAGCTTTGGAGCTAAATATGAAAAAGCCCTACCCCCTTTTGTAGATTTTGAAATTCTGGGAACTACCAGAAGTCCGGAGCTTTGTGATCTTAATGCGCGTGGTGGATTGTAGCGTATCAGAAGACTGGTTAGGTATGTGGGAGCTAAACCATTTAAGGCCTTGTATGTAAGTAATACTATTTTGTAATTTATTCTAAACTGAACAGGTAGCCAGTGCAGGGATGATAATATTGGGGTTATATGATCATATTTTCTGGATCTAGTGAGAACCCTGGCAGCTGCATTTTGGATTAACTGAAGCTTGTTTATTGAGGATGCAGGACAACCACCTAGTAATGCATTACAATAGTCCAGTCTGGAGGTCATGAATGCATGAACTAGCTTTTCTGCATCAAATACGGATAAGATGTTCCTAAGTTTAGCAATATTTCGAAGATGGAAAAAGGCTGTTTTTGTGATATTTGAAATGTGATTTTCAAAAGACAAGTTACTGTCTAATATTACGCCCAGGTCTTTTACTGCTGAGCTGGCAGTAACAGTACATCCTTCTAAGCGCAGGCTGAATTTTGAAAGCTGTTGTGTGCTGGTTTTTGGGCCAATAAGTAATATCTCTGTCTTATCTGAATTTAATAAAAGAAAGTTATTGGTCATCCAATCTTTTATGTCCTGGACACACTCAGTTAATCTAGACAACTTAGGTATTTCGTCTGGTTTAGTTGAGATATATAATTGGGTATCATCAGCATAACAATGGAAACTAATCCCATGTCTTCTTATGATGTTACCCAAGGGAAGCATGTATATTGAGAACAACAGAGGTCCTAAAACTGACCCTTGTGGGACCCCATATTTCACTGGCATTACACCAGACGGTTCTCCATTTAGATCTACAAAATGGTAGCGATCAGACAGGTAAGATCTAAACCATTTTAATGCCTGTCCCTGAATACCTATATAATTTTGTAAGCGATCTATGAGAATATTATGATCTATAGTGTCGAATGCAGCACTAAGATCGAGCAGGACTAGCAATGAGATGCAGCCTTGGTCTGAAGCTAAAAACAAGTCGTTTGTAATCTTAACTAGTGCAGTTTCTGTGCTATGATGGGGCCTGAAACCTGACTGAAATTCTTCAAGGATGTTGTTATCCTGCAAGAATGTGCAAATTTGAGCTGATACTACTTTTTCTAGTATTTTTGATATGAACGGAAGGTTTGAAATCGGTCTGTAATTTGTTATTTCATTCGCGTCCAAATTAGATTTTTTAAGAAGCGGCTTAATAACTGCTAACTTGAAAGGTTTAGGGACGTGACCTAGATGTAATGAAGAATTAATAATGTTTAGAAGTGGTTCTCCAACCGTAAGCATCACTTCTTTTAAAAATCTGGTTGGGATTGGGTCTAACAGGCACGTTGTTGATTTAGCCGAGGTGATGAGTTTATACAGCTCTTCCTGTCCTATACCTGTAAAGCACTGAAAATCTAAATGTGAAGCTATAGGCTGAACTGGATCGTGAGATACTATTAGAGGCTGAACCTCCATTATTTTCTTCCTGATATTATTGATTTTTTCATTAAAGAAGTCCATAAAGTCTTCACTTCTAACCTGTGATGGGATACTCTCTGTGGGCATCTTAGGTTTTGTTAGGCGAGCCACTGTACTAAATAAGAACCTGGGATTGTTTTGGTTTCTTGCTATCAGTTGGCTAAGATGCTCAGTCCTAGCAGTTTTTAGAGCCTGTCTATAGTTGCACATACTGTCTTTATACGCAATTCGAAAAACTTCTAATTTAGTTTTCCTCCATTTTTGCTCGAGGTTACGGGTTGCTCTCTTTAGGGCGCGAGTATGACTGTTGTACCACGGTGCAAGTGTATTATCTCTGACTTTTTTTAATCTGATGGGAGCAACAGTGTCTAATGTACTGGTAAAAACAGTGCCCATGCTGCTAGTCACTTCATCTAGATCATCTGCATTTAGGGGTCTAATAAGAAATTGGGACAGATCCGGCAGATTACTTGTGAATCTGTCTTTAGTAGTGGGATTCATATTTCTAACAGATTGATAACGTGGGGAGACACAGCTAATCTGTTCTACGGGTAGAGAATATGTCAGGAGGTGATGATCTGTGATATCATCACTTTGAGGTATGATCTCTATATTAGAGACATCTATACCATGGGATATAATTAAATCTAGCGTATGATTAAAGCGGTGAGTTGCTCCAATTATATTTTGCTTAACCCCAAAGGAATTAAGTAAATCCATAAATGTGAGTGCTAAAGCGTCGTTAGCATCATCTACATGAATGTTAAAGTCTCCTACTATCAACACTTTGTCAGAGTTAACCAATAGGTCTGATAGCAGATGTCCAAATTCTTTAAGAAATTCGCCATATGGCCCCGGGGGTCTGTACACGGTGGCCAGGGTAAAATATAGCAAGGGTTTATTACGTATTTCATTTTGTGCAACATTAATGATAAGCACTTCAAATGAATTAAACCTGGGCCTTATTTTCTGGGTAACAGTGAGTACATCATTGTAGATAGTGGCGACACCACCACCGCGACCAATTAGACGGGGCTCGTGCTTATAGAAATATCCTGACGGAGTAGACTCATTCAGACCAAAATATTCATTTGGTTTAAGCCAGGTTTCGGTGAGACAGAGTGCGTCAAGGCAATAATCTGAGATAATTTCATTAACAATAAGTGCTTTAGGCGCAAGGGATCTAATGTTGAGTAGTCCAAACTTTAGAGGTGGATTTTGACTACTTATTTTGCCATTTTCTGATTTTATGGTTATCAGATTGTTTCGGGCAAATTTAACAAATTTATTAGTTTTTCTCAGTATTCGGGGAACAGACACAGTTTCTATAGGACAAGCTATGTGTGTGCGTCTATCACTACGGTGAGTTGTGATGTGGCTAATATGTTTGGAATCTACAGTATGACTTACCGCCAGTCAGATGGTTCGTAGTGTTCTGGAGATGTTGTCAGAGAGGACCGCTGCTCCAGCTCTGCTAGGGTGTAGGCCATCGGTGTGGTAGAGCCTAGGACGCTCCCAGAAATCATTCCAGTTACTGTATCAACAAAGCGTAATTTCTGTTGTTGACACCAAGATTGTAACCATTCATTAAAGGCAAATAATCTACTGAACTTCTCGATTCCTCGCTGAAATGTGGGAAGCGGTCCAGATACGATGATCCTTGTCGTGGGTGATGTGCTGCGGACCTTCTCGACCAGGCTCCTGAAGTCCTTCTTTAGGATCTCCGTCTGCCTCAGCCTGGTGTCGTTCGTGCCGGCATGAAGAACCACAGCTCCAATGTTCTTCCTCAGGGCAGCAGGCACCTGTGCAGCAACATCAAGAAGACGTGCACCAGGTAAACAGCGTGTGTGCACCTTACCTTTAGCCGTGGTAGCACGCACGTGCCGGACGATGGAGTCTCCGATGACCAGGACGTCGTGTGCCGTCTCGCGGAGAGGAGCGAAGTGGTTTCGGGTCGAGATGTCGAAGACGGGTGGTGGCAGAGGGGGAGAGGTCCTCGCCCGGGGCTTGGCGTGCTTCTTCCGCTGCTGCTGTATCCAGGGTCCGTGGTATCCCGGCGCCGGGGTGTAGGAAAACTGGGCGGGCTGCGTCCTTGGTGTGTTGGACCTGGGCAGAGAAACACGCGGGGTTGAGGTTGTCGGAGAGATTGTGTCACGCCGAGAATTTACCTGAGACAGGTGAGCGTCGGTCCGCGTCGATTCCAGCGTGGCTTTCCGCTGCTGTAGCCGGGCCAGCTTCACCTGTAGCTCACGGATCAGCTTCTCCACGGCCTCCACCTCCAAATCCACCAAGTGCAGCTCCAATGTCTCCTCACCTGCACTCAGAGGCAGAATCACAACCGACATGGTGTCTAAACACGGAAAATAATCGGTGTGAAGAAGCGAAAAACAAACTTTACAAACAAACGTGATAGCCGGGCTAACGGGCTAGCGATGCTAATGCTTATTAGCGATGCTAATGCCGGCTAAAAGCGGTGTGCTGCAAAACAATTAAAACTTAACGATATAACACGCATTTCGAGTAAATATATTAAAAGATACTTATCCGTTTTATGTACACTCTTCGTAAGGGGACGAAAAAGTTTAAAAGTTGGTCAGTATGGCGGAGCTGGAGTCTTTTCTTTACCATCGCAGAAATCAAAGAGCGGCATTCTGGTCTCTCCTTAAAAGTCTCTGGGGGTGCATAACATCGCCCTGCTCGCATGCCGCCCACTTATTGCCTCTTTACTAAAGAGCAGGGCTGATGTGAGACAGGGCATAGAGTAAGACAGGATGTGTGGTGGGACAAAGGCGTTACATAGATGAGACAAAGCATTGGGTGAGACAAGATGTGGGATGAGGCAGGGCTTGTATGAGCCAGGGTGTGGGGTGAGACAGGGAAACCAAAATTGTTAAGCATGTGTTACACTGCAACTGCCTGCGGTGAGAGTGAGCACCCCAGAGGCTGTGATCTCAGAGAGACTGCAGTGAGAGAGAATATACGCAGAACCTGGAGCACAGGAGAACGTGATACATAGAAGAACCTGATACATACCGTAGGAGGACCTGAAACATAGGAGAACCTGATACGTACCGTAGGAGGACCTGAAACATAGGAGAACCTGATACATACCGTAGGAGGACCTGATACATAGGAGGACCTGACACATAGGAGGACCTGATACATAGGAGGACCTGAAACATAGGAAAACCTGATACATAGGAGAACCTGGAACATAGGAGAACCTGGAACATAGGAGGACATGATACATAGGAGGACCTGATACATACTGTAGGAGGAACTAATACATACAGTAGGACGACCTGAAACATAGGATGACCAGAAACATAGGAGGACCTGAAACATAGGAGAACCTGATACATAGGAAGACTTGAAACTTAGGAGAACCTGATACATAGGAGGACCTGAAACATAGGAGAACCTGATACATAGGAGAACCTGGAACACAAGAGAACCTGATACATAGGAGCCCAGATGAAGCTGAGACACAAGACCTGTGTGTGTGTGTGTGTGTGTGTGTGTGTGTGTGTGTGGTGAGGTTAAGATGGAGCTGCACTACGTCTGTCATAAATATAAAGAAAATATCTAAGAAACACCTTCACTGAAAACATCTCCCAAAATCCCAAATGTTCCCAAAGGAACAGATGGTGAAAAAAATTTAAATAAAAAAAAAAACATGGAGGGAGATAGGGAGGGAGGGTAGAGTGTGAGGTCGGGGTATTTATCTTATCAGTTTGTGTACATTTGTGATGCTGCTCTTCATCCACCATTGAAACACTGTGTGAAACAGCTGGATTATAGAGACAGACAGGACAGGAGAGACAGTGAGAGGGACAGAGGTGGGAGAGGAGATTTTAATAGACACAGTGATGGAGTGATTACGGTGGACACACAGAGTGTAAATGAAACAAACGGACAACAGACAAAGGGACAGAAATTTCACATTTTAATCATCACATGGCAGAGTGAGAGAGAGAGAGAGAGAGAGAGAGAGAGATAGGGGAGGGGGGGAGAGGGTGGCAGGGTTGGTGGGTGAATCTCTTTTTACTAAAACCATTGTGCGTTTACACTGCTGAGAGAGAAAAGAAGGGGAAGAAGAAAAAAGGGAACAGGAACGTCAAAGAGATAAAAAGAGAGAAACGAGAGTGTGTGTCTGTGTGTGTGTGTGAGAAAGAGAGAGAGAGAGAGAGTGGATGGGGAAACTGGAGAGTCTTTTAAACCCACGACTGTGACCGAGTGCTTTTATACAGTAGAATAGAGCGAGCGAGAGGGAGCGAGTGAGGGAGGTGGAGAGAATGAGAGAAAGTCATTTAAACACTTGACCTGCTGTGAAAAAGTACACGCTGTAGGAGAGAGGGGGCTGGGGAGTGTGCAGCAGCAGCACAATACACACACACACACACACACACACACACACACCTACCACCAAGTGAGTGGCAGCAAGTGACCACACCACGTCTTACACACACACACACACACACACACACTGATCACTATTATAATTTATTATTATTATTATTATTAATAATAATAATAATAATAATAATACTGTTCACAAGAGTCTCTTTGACTAAATGTCTGAACTCTTTAATTTTATTTACATTTATTTATTGTTACTCTTCTATACAGTTATACAGTTTTATTCTCTACTCCTGTTATTATCTTGTGACTTATCTCTAAGCTTTGGTAATACAGATGTAAATGTTTGTCACGTCAATAAAACTCCTTTAAATCTTAAAGTGTGTGTGTGTGTGTGAGATAGTGATAGAGTGAGAGAGCGAAGGCTGGACAGAGGGAGAGAATGGAGAAAGAGAAAGCAGAGAGTCAGTGGTTTAATCATTTCACTAAACGCAGCCCTTGTGTGTTGGGAATGTGAGCGCCTGTAGTGTCACATGATGGACGGGGGGGGGGGGGAGTTAAACCTAGGGGTGGAGTCATAGGCAGCACATGGGCGAGTCTGGGCTAGTCTAACTTAGCAGGAGCAGCGGTCTTTACACACACTCCAGCAGGAAGAGTGGGCGTGGCCTAACTTCTTCTGATGACACTTGTGGGTGTGGTCTGGTGATAAATATGCGAGTGTCTTGACGGCTATTGCTGTCTCTTGTCTGTTTCTAGTGTTATTTGTGGGTATGGCCTGACTGTTTCTAGTGTTATTTGTGGGTGTGGCCTGATGGTTCTTAGTGTTATTTGTAGGTGTGGCCTGACTGATTATAATGTTATTTGTATGCGTAGCCCAGTGGTGTCAAAAGTATTCACATTCATTACTTGAGTAGAAGTATAGATATCAGGGTTTAAAAAGACTTCTTTAGAAGTTGAAGTATCAACTCAAGCTTTTTACTCAAGTAAAAGTGTAAAAGTACTGGTTTCAAAACTACTTAAAGTATAAAAGTAAAAGTAACGTGAGGGGGAAAAAAGAATTAAGGTCACGTGTTTTGATCATGCGACGGACGGGGGGCTGCGTTCTTATCATAAGACTGGGGGGGGGGGGGGGTTGCACGTTCTGATCATGTGACAGGGGAGGGGGGTGCGCGTTCTGATCATAAAAATAGAGTAACGAGGCTATTTTTAAAATGTAAGGAGTAGAAAGTACAGATAATTGCTTAAAAATGTAAGGAGTAGAAGTAAAAAGTTGGCTGAAAAATAATTACTCCAGTAAAGTATAGATACCCAAAATTTCTACTTAAGTAAGGTAACGAAGTATTTGTACTTCGTTACTTGACACCTCTGGCGTAGCCTGATTGTTCCTAGTGTTGTTTGTAGTCGTGGCCTGACTGTTCCTAGTGATTCTTTAGGGTGTGGTGTGATTTTCCACTGTGCACCTTATTAAGAACACCTGTAAACCTGCTCATTGGAGACATGTTACAGAAACGCACAAAGGAAATGACATCAAGAAGCCTTCCCTCATCATTAGCAGTACACATGCACACACACACACACACACAGTGTGGAGGTTATGGAAATGAAATTAGCCAACGTGCGTGCATATGTGTGTGTGTGTGTGTGTGTGTGTGTGTGTCTGTGTGTGTGTGTGTGTGTGTGTGTGTGTGTGTGTGAAGGCTTGGTTAACCTTGCAGCACACTGTGTTAATAATGATTATTTATGCGTAAATACCTTATGCATTATTCAACACCCACTCCCCCATCATTAAGCTCTGACGAGGGTTTAATCAGCTGAACTTGTTTAGAAAAAGCTTTGGCTCATTAATGAAGTCATTTAGTTATTTTTAACGTCCTGCCTCTAACACGACATGACTTGAGGGACGTAAGAATATTGTTCTTTTCCTCACACAGTTTTCTCTCTATATATTTTCTTTATTCCTTTAAAATTCTTCAGTTAATAAGCTTGTTTTAATGCGGGGATCGAGTCTCCATTCTGCGTGAAGTTTCTGTTACAGCACAGTTTTTGTTACTCAACCTCAGTGCAGCTTTTGACACTATTGATCATAGTATTCTCCTTCACATATTAGAAAATGTAGTAGGAATTAAGGGTACAGCCCTCTCCTGGCTCAGATTCTATTTGACCGATCGTTATCAGTTCGTAGATCTAAATGGTGATTATTCTGCATGTTCTCAAATGGAGTTTGGTGTTCCACAGGGTTCGGTTTTAGGCCCACTGCTTTTTTTCCTTTACATGCTTTCTCTGGGCAACATAATCCGTAAGCATGGTATTAGTTTTCATTGTTACGCTGACGAAACACAGTTATACTGTCACATACGAACCACCTCAGCCCCGGAGAGAAAGATCCGGCTCACCGGATTACTGAGCCGTAGCTTTGTCTCCCCCTAGTGTGTCTACGTATGTCATTGTCACCCATTAACATCAGATAGAGATCACCTGTGTCCACCTCACGTGTCTCACTATTTAACCCAGCCGCACCCACACTACACTGTCTGGTCACCGTTATGCAACCTCACGTAAACCTTGTGTGTGTCTTTCTTCTCCCCCAGGTCTAAAGCGGTATCTGCAGGCGAAGGCACGCGAAGCAGGGCAGCTTCAAGTTCTGAGTAAATTCCTCTGTGGACCCAGAGAGGTTTCTGTTTGTTTTCTGAAGTTTTCCGACGAGTTAATAGTCACTTGTATTCCCACCTGCAGACCGCGCCTGATAACCGACCAGAGGGTCGCTGTTTAGTTACTTTTTTGTTTCCTTCGAGAAAGCATTCTGTGATCAATAAAGACTGTCCTTTTCCTGCACTTGCGTTGTGTGTGTGTGATACACAGAGAGAGAGAGTGCGACATGACATATACTGTATGTCTCAGCAAAACCAGATGAGAATAAAACAGCTTACTCTTAAAAAGACAGAAGTTCTAGTCATAGGACCGCATACAGCTAGAAGTAAGCATTGTGATCACGCTGTAACTTTAGATGGCCTTTCTGTTCCATCAAGTGCAACAGTAAAAGACCTTGGTGTGATTATAGATTCCAGCCTTTCATTTGAAGCTCATGTAGATAATATTACCAGGATAGCATTCTTTCACCTCAGAAATATTGCCAAGATAAGAAATATATTGTCGCTAAACGATGCAGATAAACTAGTCCATGCTTTTATCACCTCTAGGTTGGACTATTATAATGCCTTACTGTCTGGTTGTTCAACTAGGTGCACAAACAAGCATCAGCTAGTCCAGAATGCAGCACCGAGAGTCCTCACTAGAACCAGGTAAAGGAGCTATCATGGTGAACAGTGTTCGGGGACGTTACTTATTGAAGCAACTAATTATATTAACTTACAAAATTACTGTCGTTAAAAAGTAATCAGTCACGTTACATTTTTACTTTCTGATAAAAGTAACTAGTTCGAGTACTTTCCCATTGCAGAAAATGAAAACTCCTTTGTGATTCCTCATGCATGTTGTTTTAGTCAAGACCTTTATAATTATTCTATCGTCATCACTCAGCCAAGTTTGGCCCATAATCTGTTAACTACCAATAACCCTATCTCACATACGCGGTTTCATGTGGTGGCCGTAAGTACGTTTCATCATGATTCACCGCGAGTTTTGCCGCTGTGATTACAGTACAGGCCAAAAGTTTGGACACACCTTCACTCATTCAATGTGTTTTCTTTATTTTCATGACCATTTACATGGTAGATTCTCACTGAAGGCATCAAAACTATGAATGAACACATGTGGAGTTATGTACTTACTGTAACAAAAAAAGGTAACTGAAAACATGTTTTATATTCTAGTTTCTTCAAAATAGCCCCCCTTTGCTCTGATTACTGCTTTGCACACTCTTGGCATTCTCTCGATGAGCTTCAAGAGGTAGTCACCTGAAATGGTTTTCCAACAGTCTTGAAGGAGTTCCCAGAGGTGTTTAGCACTTAGCAAGGGGGGGGGGGGGTTTGTAGGATGACTTTCATACACACACTAGCGGGTTGGGAATGTCTGCTGTCTGACTCACGGATTACATAAATCGTCTGAATAACGGATTACATTTTTGAAAAAGTAACTAAATAGCTGAGGACTTAAATGGCGGACCTATCGCATTAGTATCGCATTACTTGTTACATCAAAAAAATAATCCAAGTATTCTAATGCCTTACACCCAACACTGATGGTGAACTGGTATGTTTAGATGCTGTCTTCCTCACTCTCATTGATCACTCAGGTTTGTTGATGGTGAATTGATTGGTTGCTTTACATCTCAGTTCCCCCTCATGTCTGTGTTTCCTTCTGGCTCTTCCCTTGTAGTTATGATGTCATAGTTTGTCCTCCTTGCACTCTGCACTAAGTCACTAAATATACATTCACCTTATACAGGTCCTTCTCAAAAAATTTGCATATTGTGATAAAGTTCATTATTTTCTGGAAAGTACTGATAAACATTAGACTTTCATATATTTTAGATCCATTACACACAACTGAAGTTGATTGTGGCATACAGCTCATGAAAACCCAAAATCCCTATCTCAAAAAATTAGCATATAATGAAAAGGTTCTCTAAACGAGCTATTAACCTAATCACCTGAATCAACTAATTAACTCTAAACACCTGCAAAATATTCCTGAGGCTTTTAAAAACTCCCAGCCTGGTTCATTACTCAAAACCACAATCATGGGTAAGACTGCCGACCTGACTGCTGTCCAGAAGGCCATCATTGACACCCTCAAGCAAGAGAAAGAAATTTCTGAACGAATAGGCTGTTCCCAGTGTGCTGTATCAAGGCACCTCAGTGGGAAGTCTGTGGGAAGGAAAAAGTGTGGCAGAAAACGCTGCACAACGAGAAGAGGTGACCGGGCCCTGAGGAAGATTGTGGAGAAGGACCGATTCCAGACCTTGGGGGACCTGCGGAAGCAGTGGACTGAGTCTAGAGTAGAAACATCCAGAGCCACCGTGTACAGGCGTGTGCAGGAAATGGGCTACAGGTTGCAAATTTTGCATGTCATTCGGAAATCAAGGTGCCAGAGTCTGGAGGAAGACTGGGGAGAGGGAAATGCCAACATGCCTGAAGTCCAGTGTCAAGTACCCACAGTCAGTGATGGTCTGGGGTGCCATGTCAGCTGCTGGTGTTGGTCCACTGTGTTTTATCAAGGGCTGGGTCAATGCAGCTAGCTATCAGGAGATATTGGAGCACTTCATGCTTCCATCTGCTGAAAAGCTTTATGGAGATGAAGATTTAATTTTTCAGCCAGACCTGGCACCTCCTCACAGTGCCAAAACCACTGGTAAATGGTTTACTGACCATGGTATTACTGTGCTCAATGCGCTACTTGCACGCCGACTTCCGCGTTCTTTTCAAAAGGGCTCAGTCAGTTCCGGTTTAACAATGGCAACGTTCTACACCCGCTGTCTCCAGGATCTCCCACAGATTAACGTTACTGACGTGCATCGTATTTGCAAAATAACCATATTATATAAGAATATATATGTATTATATACTATATAAGAACTTATTAAAGTCAAAGTCAACTTTATTGTCAATTCTGCCACATGTACAGGTCATGCAGAGAAATTAAATTGCGTTACTCTCAGACCCTTGGTGGATATATATATATACAAATACAATATACAAGTAAGGGCACATGGCAGAGAGTGCAAATCAGACAGAGTAGTGCAAATGCAGACATACAGTGGTGTGAAAAACTATTTGCCCCCTTCCTGATTTCTTATTCTTTTGCATGTTTGTCACACTTAAATGTTTCTGCTCATCAAAAACCGTTAACTATTAGTCAAAGATAACATAATTGAACACAAAATGCAGTTTTTAAATGAAGGTTTACGTTATTAAGGGAGAAAAAAAACTCCAAATCTACATGGCCCTGTGTGAAAAAGTGATTGCCCCCCTTGTTAAAAAATAACTTAACTGTGGTTTATCACACCTGAGTTCAATTTCTGTAGTCACCCCCAGGCCTGATTACTGCCACACCTGTTTCAATCAAGAAATCACTTAAATAGGAGCTACCTGACACAGAGAAGTAGACCAAAAGCACCTCAAAAGCTAGACATCATGCCAAGATCCAAAGAAATTCAGGAACAAATGAGAACAAAAGTAATTGAGATCTATCAGTCTGGTAAAGGTTATAAAGCCATTTCTAAAGCTTTGGGTCTCCAGTGAACCACAGTGAGAGCCATTATCCACAAATAGCAAAAACATGGAACAGTGGTGAACCTTCCCAGGAGTGGCCGGCCGACCAAAATTACCCCAAGAGCGCAGAGACAACTCATCCGAGAGGCCACAAAAGACCCCAGGACAACATCTAAAGAACTGCAGGCCTCACTTGCCTCAATTAAGGTCAGTGTTCACGACTCCACCATAAGAAAGAGACTGGGCAAAAACGGCCTGCATGGCAGATTTCCAAGGCGCAAACGACTTAAGCAAAAAGAACATTAAGGCTCGTCTCAATTTTGCTAAAAACATCTCAATGATTGCCAAGACTTTTGGGAAAATACCTTGTGGACCGACGAGACAAAAGTTGAACTTTTTGGAAGGTGCATGTCCCGTTACATCTGGCGTAAAAGTAACACAGCATTTCAGAAAAAGAACATCATACCAACAGTAAAATATGGTGGTGGTAGTGTGATGGTCTGGGGTTGTTTTGCTGCTTCAGGACCTGGAAGGCTTGCTGTGATAGATGGAACCATGAATTCTACTGTCTACCAAAAAATCCTGAAGGAGAATGTCCGGCCATCTGTTCGTCAACTCAAGCTGAAGCGATCTTGGGTGCTGCAGCAGGACAATGACCCAAAACACACCAGCAAATCCACCTCTGAATGGCTGAAGAAAAACTAAATGAAGACTTTGGAGTGGCCTAGTCAAAGTCCTGACCTGAATCCTATTGAGATGTTGTGGCATGACCTTAAAAAGGCGGTTCATGCTAGAAAACCCTCAAATAAAGCTGAATGACAACAATTCTGCAAAGATGAGTGGGCCAAAATTCCTCCAGAGCGCTGTAAAAGACTCGTTGCAAGTTATCGCAAACGCTTGATTGCAGTTATTGCTGCTAAGGGTGGCCCAACCAGTTATTAGGTTCAGGGGGCAATTACTTTTTCACACAGGGCCATGTAGGTTTGGATTTTTTTTTCTCCCTAAATAATAAAACCCCTCATTTAAAAACTGCATTTTGTGTTTACTTGTGTTATCTTTGACTAATAGTTAAATGTGTTTGATGATCAGAAACATTTTGTGTGACAAACATGCAAAAGAATAAGAAATCAGGAGGGGGGCAAATAGTTTTTCACACCACTGTACTGTATAGTGCAAATAGAGCTTGTAAGTATGATAAAGTGATAGAGAGCAGCCCTGTAACAGACAGAGTCTTATGAGGTAGACTAGGAGCAGTATATAGTTAACACATTGTAAATACTACCCTGTACTGTGTTCTGTAAATGTACAGTCATGCTGAACGTGTAGCTCTTGTAGATGTTTTTTCAGCTCCTCCACTTCATTAGAAAGTTCCTCTATTTTAACACATGCCAGGTCTAATAATGAAGGCGCAGGAATGCTACAGTAATCATGATCCATCGTTACATCCATGGGTATGGATTCGACGGATACTCTACCACTTCAGCAGGACCGCGATGCTTTAACGGCGTAATCATTCCAGGCAAAAAGCACTGGTACAGTGCCACTTACTAACTTTTTCCGTGCCTCTGGTGTTTGCGGTTCAATAATCTAATCACTGCTAAAATGTTTACTGCAAACCTTAAAATTGCTGGTAGGACAAAAATCATCTCGGCGTATGTTCACAAGCCGCCACCGTTTTCTAAGGTCCACATCTGAAGGAAAACTGTGAAAAATTAAGGTTCCATTGAACTTCGCAGAAGATGTACACAGCGGAACACAACAGTGTATGTTCTATACCTTCTGCTGTCTCTGAAATCTATAAACACACTTTTTTCTGAACATTTCCTCCAAACTCCAACACAATGGCCGACAAACCGGAACTCAGCAAGCCCTATTACTTCAAAGCAGAAGTTCGTCACGAGTCTGCGTGCAAGGAGTCCATTGACCTGCCAACTCTCCTGACCTGAACCCCATAGAGAATCTGTGGGATATTGTGAAGAGAAAGTTGAGAGACACAAGAATCTGCAAAAGGATTCCCGACCAAGTATTAAGTGCATAACTGAACATAATTATTTGAAGGTTGAATTTTTTTTGTATTAAAACACTTTTCTTTTATTGGTCGGATGAAATATGCTAATTTTTTTAGATTTTGGGTTTTCATGAGCTGTATGCCACAATCATCAATATTAAAACAATAAAAGGCTTGAACTACTTCAGTTGTGTGTAATTAATCTAAAATATATGAAAGTCTAATGTTTATCAGTACATTACAGAAAATAATTAACTTTATCACAATATGCTAATTTTTTTAGAAGGACCTGTACATTATGTGACTGTGACCATACCTAACTGTTATCGCGCCTTCTCTTCTGCTCTCTCTCTCTCTCTCTCTTTGTCACTACACATGTCTCTCCTGAGCTGCCAGTGATCCAGACCCCCTCTGGTCCTGTCTGACTCGTCCTGGTGTCCCTCTTCTGGTTGTAGATCTCGTTGCATGGACGGTTCCACTTCACCATGAAGATGGTCCTGTCCTCTGTTCTGATACACACAGCTGTTTCTCTGAGGACTCGTGACTGCAGTCGCTCGATAGTTCAGGACTGGAGTTTCCTACAGTCTACCTGATCCTCCAATAATGAACTGAACTGGACTCCATATGAACTTCTCCACACTTCTCCTGTTATACTGAACTTCCAGCCTCCTAACACACAGTATGAGTGCAGATCAATCCCTGATATCCATTATCACCCAGATGAGGATGGGTTCCCTGTCTAGTCTGGTTCATCTCAAGGTTTCTTCCTATTACCATCTCAGGGAGTTTTTCCCTCAGCATTCTGATTCACACACATTTTCCATATTTTATGTACTTTTCCATAATTTTCTTCTGATTCAGTAAAGCTGCTTGTGCAACAAGGACCACTGTTTAAAGCTCTATACAAATAAAACTGAACCTCTGTGGACAGACTTACACAGATGAGTACACTTTAGGGAGATTCAGACGGCGCTATGTTAAAGAGAACGAGTGAGAGAGAGAGGCATGGAGAGACGGAGTGAACGTTAACGTGCTGAATTCTAGTGTGTTATGAGTGTGTGATGATGGAGAGCTCGCCTCTCAGAGGTCATGACACAGCATAGAGAGAGAGAGAGAAAGAGAGAGCATTTCTTTGAAATACATTGGCTGTGTGTGTGTTTGTGTGGACAGAGGATGTTTTGTTAGTTTCGTCTTTAATTATTCATCACTGTATCTTTTTGTTCTCCACCCAGATCCGCTTCGAGCTATTTTACAGTACAGGGATGGGAGAGAGAGAGAGAGGGAGAGAGAGAGAGAGAGAGAGAGGTTTTAAACTCACTTTATTATTACAAAATAGAAAAAAGGAGACTAGTTTTGCATATAGATCTACATATATACACATATCACACATACACAACATGCACACACTCATACTGTACGTGCACCCATACACAATATATAAATAATTTTTTTATTATTAATTTAAGGAAAAGACCCGTGTCCCTCCTCCCCACCAACAACTTTTTTTTTGAGGTCTTAAATTTTCCTTTCATTTTAAGTTAAGTCATAAGGTTTTATTGATAGTTTTTGGTTTATTTATCTTCCGTCCATTTTTTTTTCTTCCTGCTGAATGTCGGTAGGTTTTTTGGATTCTTTTTCTTCTTCTTTTGCCTTTATTAGTGACATTCTTGCTAAATGTTTTTTCCTTAATTCCGGTATTTGTATCTGTTTTAGTTCCTCTAGGTATCTGTCTGTTTGCTCCTGGATGTCAGTCTGTGGCTGGGTTTGGATCTGCTATGTTGTATACTGCTTCTTCACTCTGGGTCTGACTGCGGATTTTACGTTTTTTGATGAGTTTTTTAGTGAACGGCTCCTCTTTCTTCTTCTTGGTTTTTATTGTAGTGCTCTTTTTTTTTTTCGGGGGAGGGGGGGGGGGCGGGGGTTCGGTGGTGGTGTGCTGGTTTGTGGCTGCTGTGTGTCTTCTGTGCAGGTTTTAGGGGCGGATTCTGCGTCAGAGGAGGTGTCACTGTCTGCGCTGGATACTACTGTACAGAGGGGTGACTTTAACCGCAGCTCCTTTCACACATACTGTATGCCGCTCCGCGACAGTGCGCTCGCGAGGTCAACCCTGTTCACGAACACCCCTCCCCCCCCCCACCACCGCCGCTAGCAACACGTTCTCTATCGGCACGCCGTCCTCCGGCACACACCTGACGCCATGCCGGAGGGACAAAGTCTCCACACCGGCCTCAGAGGCCATGGTGCCTGCTCTCTCTCTCTCTCTCTCTCTCTCACTTTTAAAACTTTTCTTTAAGCCAAAGACATTTACTGAATAAAGAAAAATAAAATAAAATAAACAGTCTCCGGAAAAACTTGGCAGGACGCCAAGCATCCTTCCGCACGTTCGCTCACACCCAGCGCATGCGCACAGAGAGAGAGGGAGAGGGGGGATAAAAGTGAAGAACAGAAAAGAGCAGAAAAAGATTTAAAAAAAAAAAAAACAAAGACACAAACAAGGACAGCAGATACAGGACAAGTTAAGGAGGGACAAGTGAGGAACAGCACAAGACAGACAAACAAACTGATAGACAGTCAGAAAGAAAGACAGATAGAGAGACAGACAGGTAAATAAGAGCTTTAAGACAGCACAGGCTGAAAACTAAAGCTGGAAGTTTGACAGCTTTCTCGTGACATGACTTTCAACAGAGTGTGTTGAGACATGTTTCATCATTGTGTTTGCGTGTGTGTGTGTGTGAGAGAGAGAGAGAGAGAGAGAGAGATCATATGGTCCACACTTCAGAAGCAACAGACTGGATAAATTATATAGATAACTTTAAATAAATATGAAGGATCCACTGTTTGTATATTTTCTCTTTCTCTCACTGTGTGTGTGTGTGTGTGTGTGTGTGTGTGTGTGTACACGTCAATGCAAAGCAGAAAAAAAATCGGATAAAGCTGTTCGTGCTATCCGTCTTGAGTATATGATGGATGAACGTTTTTTTTTTCCTTTATATTTTAAGACTCTGTCCCAAACCACAACAATTAATCACTAGATATATCACTGTAACACACACACACACACACACACACATAGACACATTTTTTTTAACACTTTTCCGCTTTTCTACATGAATATTAACTCTGGATTTCAAGGACGTTCTGCTGTTCATCATTTCTTCAACTGTGAGTGTTAAAATATTTATGATGTATACCTGTGTGTGTGTCTGTGTGTGTGTGTATGTGTGTGTTTGTGTGTGTATGTATGCACAACTGAGTGGCAGTTATACTGTATGTGCGACGGGATGCAGGCAAACCAGGTAAGATTTCTTTGAGCTGTTTGAGGTAACATGAGGTCCGGAGATGACACAGGAGCACTGGGGCAGGACGACGCTTCGGAGCCGGAGCTGGACGACAGCTGGCCTGATCGGAAAGAGAAGACCACTAGGGGTAAAATTAGTCAGACAGAAAGAGAATCCAAAGACAAAGTGCAGAAATGGTCAGAGATCAGAAGAACATCTAGAGACTGAAGCCACATCCAACTCCAGTAACCAGTCCAAAGGTTTAGACCGGCAGTACAGATCTAACACTGGGCAGGGGAGGAGCCTAGACCTGGCACAGAGGCAGATCAACAGGGTGCTTGAGATCAGCAGAGTCAGAGTCACAGGCGAATACAAGAAACAGGAAGGAGAACTCGAGCATGATGTGACGAGACACTCTGGCAGAGACTGAACTGTGTCTGGGACATCAGTAGAGCAGAGAGACAGACATTCACTTACTGATCAGAAGGTCCCAGGTTCAAACCCCAGCACCACCAAATTGCCACTGTTCGGCCCTTGAGCGAGGCCCTTAACCGTGAATAGCTCTCAAATCGGTCCGGATAAGGGCATCTGCCAAATAACATTAATATAAATGGCAGCAGGTGGAACATACCACCTCGGAGCTGGTCTCAGTCCAGTTCACTTTCATTTTCTTCTTTTTAGTACATAAAACTTTTAGTTTTTAAAACTTTCTGATCTTTATCTCCCTCATCTTCCTGTTCATTTAAATCCTCCTTTCCAGTCTATTGCTCTTAAAAAAACTTCTCTCTGCACATTCAACCTGTCCAAAGTCCCACTCTCCTGTGTCTTCTCATCTGTGTACGCCCGTCTCGTATCTGAGTCTCACTTCAAGCCTGCGTCACAGTTTGCTTGAACTCTGCAATATGAATGCTAGTTGGCATCACCCTTTCTCAATAGTATTTTATCCCTCCAGACTTGCCGTAGACAGACTGCATGCTGTAGCAAGGGGAAACTCAAAAGTACATGAACGTGTCTGCTATATTGCTGCGGTCAGGTCTGACCTGTAATCCAGTATGAGTGAACGCAAAGCTGCGGGATTTTTAGGATAAAAAGCAAGATGATGCTTACATTTCTCAACCGGCTTCACAGATTCAGGGGGTTATGAGCTACGTGTAGTACAACACAGTTTTGTGTAGAATCTTTAGACAAGATAGTTGGGTTAGGGTTAGAACACAGGAGGTGTGTGTCAGTGTCAGGCTGAATTCCTGATGTAGTGGGAAATTATTTGTTCTTATAAATAATTACAATAACTCACATTTTCTCATGAATTAATTTGGTGTCCTGTGATGGACTGGCCTCCAATCCAGGGTCTACTCCACGAAACATAGTGAGTCACAGGCTGTTAGTCTTCTGTGTCCTCTATAAAAGGGTTAAAAAGGACAGTATGGGAACAGACACTTAGAGGGAGGTATGAGTATGATAATATCAATATGTAATGAAAATATGTGTGTGTGTGTGTGTGTGTGTCAGACAGATGTCTCAGATATGGGTTTGATGGTCTTGAGGTGTACATATTTTTGCACCTCCCCTGTCCCTCAATCATGGCCTGTCCCACACCTGCATCTCCATCTTCCCATGAGAACCCTGACTGTGGTGGAGCTGAGGAGCGCGGTGAAGGTCTCCAGAGCTGTCCATGGTGCTGAAACCTTCACTCTGGAGGAACAGCACTACGCATCTTAATACACCTGCTTTTGAAATGTACACACCATTGTTTATATCACTACTGTGTGTGTGTGTGTGTGTGTGTTAGAGAGTTGAAAGGCTAGACATATTAGTTTATTTCTTTATCTTTTTCTATTTCTTTCACTCTCTCGCTTGTGACCTTCAGAGATGTTTTGTCCGTTGAGCATTGAGAAGGTTGTTTTTCTGCTTCTTTTCTGTGCAATTGAAAAAGATAGAAGCATTTGAAACTAAAAGTTTAATATCACACGCACGCAAACACACACACACACACACACACACACACACACACACACACGCGCACACACATACGTACTTGTAAGATGCTGAGTGCTGGACTGTGATCGGTCACATCACAAATGATTATAGTTCATAGTATCATAATGTATATGTTGAATTTGCACTGGTCTGTGTGTGTGTGTGTGTGTGTGTGTGTAACAGAGCACTAAAACAAATGTAATATTTACCAATCAGACATTAAGGTGTAGAATATCGTGTCTTATGTCACAGGGAATAATTTGGGAACAATTTAGAATAATATCTTTGTTTGCTTCTCTCTTTTTGTGTGTGTGTGTGTGTGCGTGTGTGTGTGTGTGTGTGTGTGAGGTTGTTTTTGTGAACATATCGAGCAGATCTAATATTACTAAAATCTCATAAACCCTGATCAAACTCTAGACATTTAATGTAATAATTCTGCACTTAAAGGCTCATCAGCATTAACAATCACACACACACTATTGTCCAGAGGAGGAGCAAGAGGAGGAGGTAGAGCAGGAGGAGGAGCAGGGGCATGAGTAGGAGGAGGATCAGGATCAGACCAGGAGAAGGATGAACCGCAGGAGGAGGATCAAGAGGAAGAACAGGATCATGGACAGGGGAAGGAGGAGTGTTATCAGGAGTAGGATTAGGAGCAGGGTGAGGTTCAGGAGCAGCAGGGGGAGGTTCAGGAGCAGCAGGGGGAGCTTCAGGAGCAGCAGGAGGAGTATACTGTGAGGAGTAGGAGGAGGAGTATACTGTGAGGAGTATACTGTGAGGAGGAGGAGGAGGAGGAGGAGGAATTTACTGTGAGGAGGAGTAGGAGGAGGAGTATACTGTGAGTAGGAGGAGGAGTATACTGTGAGGAGTATACTAGGAGGAGGAGGAGTATACTATGAGGAGGAGTAGGAGGAGGAGATTACTGTGAGGAGTAGGAGGATCATACCAGGGCTTGACATTGGGACCTGCCCACCCGCCAAATGTGGGTAAAATTCGGGTGTGGCGGGTAATAACTTTAGTCTCACTAGCCACTTTGGCGGGTAGTTTATTCTTTGGTATGACAATATACTGTATCCTTGTTGTAGTTTTCTCTAAAGTCATCCGATATAATAAACACATTGCAATGTATTATTGCGCGCATAAACCGCACATGAATGTAATGAGGCCATTTCTCTCTCTACACATGCTCACACATTCATTGCGCGGGTCGGGTATTGTTCCTCAATTGTTCCTCAACTGGGAATAATTTGGGAACAATTTAGAATAATATCTTTGTTTGCTTCTCTCTTTGTGTGTGTGTGTGTGTGAGAGGTTGTTTTTGTGAACATATTGAGCAGATCTAATATTACTAAAATCTCATAAACCCTGATCAAACTCTAGACATTTAATGTAATATTTCTGCACGTAAAGGCTCATCAGCATTAGCAATCACACACACACTATTGTCCAGAGGAGGAGCAAGAGGTGGAGGCAGAGCAGGAGGAGGAGCAGGGGCATGAGTAGGAGGAGGATCAGGGTCAGACCAGGACAAGGATGAAAAGCAGGATGCGAGGTGAAACAGAAGTCAGGTAAGGAGTAGGAGGAGGATCAAGAGGAAGAACAGGATCATGGACAGGGGAAGGAGGAGTGTTATCAGGAGTAGGATTAGGAGCATGGAGAGGTTCAGGAGCAGCAGGTGGAGGTTCAGGAGCAGCAGGAGAAGTATACTGTGAGGAGTAGGAGGAGGAGTATACTGTGAGGAGTAGTAGGAGGAGTATACAGTGAGGGTAGGAGGAGGAGTATACTGTGAGGAGTAGTAGGAGGAGGAGTATACTGTGAGGAGTAGGAGGAGGAGTACACTGTGAGGAGAAAGAGGAGGGGTATACTGTGAGGAGTAGGAAGAGGAGTATACTGTGAGGAGTAGGAGTAGGAATATACGGTGAGGAGTAGGAGGAGGAGTACAGTGTAAGGAGTTGGAGGAGGAGTATACTGTAAGGAGGAGGAGTATACTGTGAGGAGTAGGAGCTGGAGTATACAGTGAGGAGTAGGAGGAGGAGTATACTGTAAGAAGTAGGTGGAGGAGTATACTGTGAGGAGTTGGAGGAGGAGTCTACTGTGAGGAGTTGGGGGAGGAGTATACTGTGAGGAGAAGGAGGAGGGGTATATACTGTGAGGAGTAGAAGTAGGAGTATACTGTGAAGAGTAGGAGGAGGACTACACTGTAAGGAGTTGGAGGAGGACTATACTGTGAGAAGTAGTAGGAGGAGTAGTATACCGTGAGGAGTAGGAGGAGGAGTATACTGTGAAGAGTATGAGGAGGAGTATACAGTGAGGAGTAGGAGGAGGAGTATACTGTGAAGAATAGGAGGAGGAGTATACCGTGAGGAGTAGGAGGAGGAGGAGTATACAGTGAGGAGTAGTAGGAGGAGTATACAGTGAGGAGTATGAGGAGGAGTATACAGTGAGGAGTAGTAGGAGGAGTATACAGTGAGGAGTAGTAGGAGGAGTATACAGTGAGGAGTATGAGGAGGAGTATACTGTGAGGAGTAGTAGGAGGAGTATACAGTGAGGAGTATGAGGAGGAGTATACTGTGAAGAGTAGGAGGAGGAGTATACAGTGAAGAGTAGGAGGAGGAATATTCTTTGAGGAGTAGGAGGAGGAGTATATCATGAGGAGGAAGAGGAGGAGGAGTATACCGTGAGGAGTTGGAGGGGGAGTATACTGTGAGGAGTAGTAGGAGGAGAATACAGTGAGGAGCTGGAGGAAAAGTACTGTATACTGTGAGAAGTAGGCTTTGTAAGTAATGACCGTCTTTGAGCTGAACAATGAATCTTCCACTCCACACGTCACATAATATGTAAGTGGAGTGAGACTGCGCGTGAGCAAAGACTGTTTAAGATTTTAATAAGTGGCTACCTGTCTGAGTCAGTTAGTATTAAATGAGCACACACACACACACACACACACACACACACACACACACACACACACACACTTGGTGCCTGGAGGCATATTAGCATCATTTGGCAACAATAAGATGACAAAAGCACTTCCAGGATGCTGCGGTGACAGCAATGTTTTTCTTTTATCAGATTCCCCAGAACATGCTGAGTTAATTATTGAGAGGATTACTCCTCGGGCACACACACAAGCACACACACACATATACAAACACACACACACACACACACACACACAGACACACACACACACACACACACTGTTTCCTCACAAATTCCCGTGTCCCCAGTATGGTTTGTATGAGGGTTGGTGTTTGGTTTGTGCTTATGAAACAGTTCATATTGCTCCGGTAATCCAACATGGAGAGTACCCTACACACACACACACACACACACACAACCACAACCACACACACAAACACAGATACACACACACAGAACCACACACACACACACACACATACAGATACACACACACACACACACACACACACACACAGAAACACACACACAGAAACACAACCACACACACAGCCACACACACACACACACATACACACAACCACACACACACACACAACCACACACACACGCACACGACCACACACTCACACACACACACACAACCACATACACAGACACGACCACACACACACACACACACAAACACGACCACACACACACATAACCACATACACACACATAACCACACACACAAACACACACACAACCACACACACACACATACACACAACCACACACACACGCAACCACACACTCACACACACATGCAACCACATACACACACACACACACAACCACACAGACACACACACACACACATAACCACACACACACAACCATACACACAACCACACACACACACACACACACACACACAGCTTCACCTGAGCCCTGGTCTGGTCTGCCTGAATTACGCCCCCTGGAGTCCCTGCAATGCCACGCCCAAATCTCAGAGATGGTTCCTGTTCACGCAGACATGTACCACTGTACGTCTCAAAGCAGCGTGTATACACACACACACACACACACAGACAATGCAGTGTAAATACTGTACTGTAGACACTGGTTTCTTTATTGGTCTGTACATGAGTAGTGGCATCTGGTGTGTGTACATTGTTTTAGTGTTTATGTGCAGGCATAAGTGTGTACTGTTTGTTTGTAGAGTGTGTGTGTGTGTGTGTGCGTGCGTGCGTGTGTGTGTGATATGTATAGAGGAATGCCCACAGGAAGTGAAGGATGAGATTACTACACTCATCTGTGTGATAAGTGTCTCATTGGAGAGTGTGTAAGACTGATGATGTGTTGATTTAACACACACACACACACACACACACACACACACACACACACACACACACACACACACACACACACACACACACACAAACATTTCCCCTGAAATGCTTTTGAATTTTACTTCTTGTTGCAAAACTTTGATTTTGTGTTTTTTAGGGGTTTTTTTTCACACCCACACACTCACACACACACACACACAAACACTCACACAAACTACCTTACACACACATTCAAACACTACCTTATAGACACATACACACACACAGACACACACACATACACCTACATGCACACACACCTGACCTCAGTTCAGCGATAAAAATCAGCACTTCTAATAGGGCAGTTTTCCTTTGCATGTGTGTGTGTGTGTGTGTGTGTGTGTGTGTGTGTGTGTGTGTGTGTGTGTTCAGGGGTGAACTCTAGCCTGAGCAGGAGAGAGATCAGGGAGAATGGACCTGTCTGGTAAACGATGGAGAGAGAGATTAAAACTGAAGGAAGGAGAGAATGAGAGTGAGGGAAGGAGAGATTTAAGGTGAGGTTCAAAGATAGAAAGAATAAAAGTGAGGGAGATTAAAAGGGTGAGAGGGATCGAGGGAGGGGGAGGGGGGCGGGTGATGGAAGGAGAGCTTCTCTTCTTGAAAAGCTGCCAAGAGGTTAGAGCTTTAAATCTGTACTGTAACCTCACTGTCTGACCCTCAATAAACACCTTTATTCTCTCACTCTAACTGAGAAGGAGGGAGAGACTGAGAGGGGGTAGGGGGAGAGAGAGAGACTTTTTATTATTATGATTATTATTATTATTATTATTATTATTATTATTATTTCTTTATGTTAAAATGTTTTGTGTACACCTTTTTTTTCACAAAAACAGATATGAAAATGTAAAAGTAAAAATAAAAAAAACAACAAATTAAAAACATAAAAGAAAAAGAGACCAGTTAGTTAGTTAAAGAGAGCAGACACGGTTTCTCAGTTCAAAAGTAGACTCAAGACGCATCTTTTTAATCTGGCATACACATAACTCATCCCATAATCTCATACTCCAGTACACCTATCCCGAATGGCAACTACGCTAATTCTCCCCATCTGTTCTGTATTTCTCTACCCATCCCGAGGCATCGGGAGATTTTGCCAGCTTCAGTAGACAAAGGCCGACCCTGCGAGGTTCCTGAGGCATCCAGAGAAGGACCAGCTCCAGCTGGATTCAGCTTTATGATGGTTGGAGCTACACATGCTGCTCCTGTGCTTCCAGTGATCCAGACCTCATCTGCCCTCTGCACCTACTGACTCGTCCCTATGCTGAACTGGTCTTCATGTCAATTTAAATAATTTCTGTCATATTGAATTTTCACCTGCACAACACACAAGATGTTATATCATTTCTATATGTTATCACCCAAATGAGGATGGGTTCCCTGTTGAGTCTGGTTCCTCTCAAGGTTTCTTCCTAATGCCATCTCAGGGAGTTTTTCCTTGCCACCGTCGCCGTCACCCTTGGCCTGTTCATCAGAGACATTTCATTCATTCGTCTCATTATTATCATCTGCACATTTTTCTCACACATCCACACTTCCAATTATTTTCTTTTCTATAATTATTATTATTATTTATTTATTTATTTATTTATTATTATTATTTTATTTATTTTTTGTTAAATTTCTTTAATTTTTGTGAAGCTGCTTTGAGACAATGACCATTGTTAAAAGCGCTATATACATAAAATTGAATTGAATTGAATTGAATTATTATTAAGGAAGAGAGGGGGAGGCGGGAAAAAGAAATAAAACAAAAAAGAAAAAGAAAGAAAGCACAAAGCATGAATTAGTAAATTGAAACGAGCTTAGAAAAAGGACCTTAAATTAATTAAATAAATAAGTAAATGAAAAGGTAAAATCTAATATGGTGAAATATGTACAGTGCTGAGGGAAATGTTCAAAAGGTACCATAACAAATATATATAATATATAAAATGGTAAATAAAAAGATTAGTACAGGTAAAAAAAACAAAGAAAGAAAGAAAATCAGGATCAAACATTTATTTAACATAAATTTAAAAATGGAAGAACTAAAACCCGCATGTCTATAGAACATAAGACCTCCCCTTGTGTCTACATCTGATCAAACTCTAGTAGTCTGTGTGTCATCTTTAAAAAGACGAACTCAACTTTGATTCTGGTCAAAGCCCTGAGCATTCATTTAGCATCGTATGTGCCAACTTTTGCTTGCTGCAGGTCTTCAGTCTTCAGCTGCTGGTCATATGGGTAAAGGTGGGAGAGGCTGCTGGTTCTCTCTAGGGCTGTGGCCCAGAGCTCCTCTGAGCTGGGAGGGCAGTGCTGATAATATCTTACCCAAGAGTCTCTCTATTAACCGGTTTTACTTTACTCCTCATCTGCTGTCTTCCACTCCATTTCACTGCTCAGATCCTTGACTTTGCTTATTCCTGCTTTCTGGAAGCTGTGTCACACAAAAGGTAATTGTCAGCATTTTGGCTTTTATAAGTGGATTGTAAAACAGTGGCTCCTCTTTGGTACTTTGGAAGGGTTATTCATCAGCCCTGCTGGTCTTTCGCACTGTTGTCCAGGCTCAAAGTACAGACTGATAGAAATGCGTGGTGGCTGATACTGTAAGTCCATTTCAGACAGGCTGAGCATGAACAGGTGTTTGTCATAGTTTAGGCCCTCAATCAGTTGAAGTAAGGCTCGAGCTATTCCAGTCCAACGCCATAGAGAGGCCTCTGTGCAGCCTGCAGTCACAAAGTTTTAATTCGGCAGGACAGGTCGATCAAGCCCTGCCTCCCTTCTTGTACAGGTAAATATAGCAAAGAGGCTCGAGTCCAGTGTTGGCCGATCCAGAAAAAGTTCACCATCTTCTTCTGAACTTCTCTGATTAATGGTTCAAGGATAGTAAAGTGGTAAGAGGGCATCAGATTATTGACGACCAGTACTCTCATCCTGTAGGACAGCTGAGGCCGGACCCAGGTCCATTGAGACAGCTTGGCACACACTTTCTCCACTACACCCTCACAGTTTTTGTTTTGCTAATCTTTTGTTCCTAAAAACACCCCAAGATTGTTTAGCCCGACTTTGGCCCATTGGTGGCAAGAGTGGAGGTCCTTTTTCTTGCCGCTGCCCCATTAAAAAACTCTCGCATTTTTCCCAATTCACACATTCTGAGGAAGGTCTTGCGTACATGATTAGGTTTCTGGTCGGAGCTTGAGCATCATCTTGATTTTTTTTTTATAAAAAATGTTACATCGTCAGCATACACTGACAGCACAGGTCTCTCCTGTGACTCTTTGACAGGAAAATCCTGTAGCTCAGCTCTTAGCTTACACAGCAATGGTTCTGTAGTGAGACTATAGAGTTGTCAAGAAAGTGGGAACCCCTGTAATTCCCCGTTTCATTTGAAAAAGGCAGCTAAGACCTCCTCCAATTTTAAGTGTAAAAGCAGCACCAGAATATAAAAGTTTTAAACACAATAAAAATAGTTTCTATACCAAAGGATTCGAGTGTCTGAAATAAGTATTCATGGTCAACTTTGTCAAAAGCTTTTTCTTGGTCTATTGATAAAATACTTAGTTCAGGTGATTTTGTTTTGCATAAATCAATTAAGTCTCTCATAAGAAAAAAATTGTCCGTTATGGTGCGATGTGGTATGCAGTAGATTTGATATTTGTGGACTACTGAGCATATCCACTGTTTGAGTCTGTTTGAGAGGCATTTTGAGAGAATTTTCTAGTCACTGCATAGTAGTGACAATGGTTTCCAGTTCTTCAATTGTCCCAAGTCTCTTTTATTTGGGCTCAGTGATGAAATCGTCCTTGTGCAGCTCCCTGGTAGCTTCCCGCGGTTAAAAGTACATTGAAAACTTCATAGAGATCAGCTCCTATTAAATTCCAGAAATGTTTATAAAATTTACTTGGCAGATCGTCTATTCCTGGTGATCGTCCTGTTGCAAGCTGTTGTATGGCATCAGTTACTTCTTGTAGTTCGAGTTCTGCCTCCAGCACAGTGCTTGGCTCCGGAGAAAGTTTTGGAAGCTCCCTGCATAGCTCCTCTCTGTAGGATAGGTCAATTCAATTCAATTTTATTTATATACTGTAGCGCTTTTAACAATGGTCATTTTCTCAAAGCAGCTTCATAAAAATGAAAGGAAATTTTTAGAAAAGAAAATATTTGGAAGTGTGTACTGTATGTGTGAGAAAAACGTGTCTAGATAATAACGAGATGAATGAATGATGAATGAAATGTCTCTGATGAACAGGCCAAGGGTGACGGCGACAGTGGCAAGGAAAAACTCCCTGAGATGGCATTAGGAAGAAACCTTGAGAGGAACCAGACTCAACAGGGAACCCATCCTCATCTGGGTGATAACAGATAGAAATTATATAACATCATATGTGTTGTGCAGGTGAAAGTTCAATATGACAGAAGTTCTTTAAATTGACATGAAGACCAGTTCAGCATAGGGATGTGTCAGTAGGTGCAGAGGGCAGATGAGGTCTGGATCACTGGAAGCATAGGAGCAGCATGTGTAGCTCCAACCATCATAAAGCTGAATCCAGCTGGAGCTTGTCCTTCTCTGGATGCCTCAGGAACCTTGCAGTGTCGGCCTTTGTCTACTGAAGCTGGCACAATCTCCCGATGCCTCGGGATGGGTAGAAAAATACAGAACAGATGGAGAGAATTAGCGTAGTTGCCATTCAGGATAGATATACTGGAGTATCAGGTTATGGGATGAGTTATGTGTATGTCAGATTAAAGAGATGCGTCTTGAGTCTACTTTTGAACTGGGAAACCGTGTCTGCTCCCCGAACACTGTCTGGAAGGCTATTCCAAAGCTTTGGAGCTAAATATGAAAAAAGAATTTTGTAGATTTTTTAATTCTGGGAACTACTGTACCAGAAGTCCGGAGTTTTGTGATCTTTTAAGGCGCGTGGTGGATTGTAGCGTATCAGATGACTGGTTAAGGCCTTGTATGTAAGTAATACTATTTTGTAATTAATTCGAAACTGAACAGGTAGCCAGTGCAGGGATGATAATATTGGCATTATATGATCATATTTTCCGTATATGCATTTTGGACTAACTGAAGCTTGTTTATTGAGGATGCAGGACAACCACCTAGTAATGCATTACAATAGTCTAGTCTGAAGGTCATGAATGCATGAACTAGCTTTTCTGCATCAGATATGGATAAGATGCTCCTAAGCTTGGCAATATTTCTAAGATGGGAAAAGGCTGTTTTTGTGATATTTGAAATGTGATCTTATCTGAATTTAGTAAAAGAAAGTTATTGGTCATCCAATCTTTTATGTCCTGGACACAATCAGTTAATCTAGACAACTTAGGTATTTCGTCTGCTTTTGTTGAGATATATACAGGGTATATATATATATATATATATATATATATATATATATATATATATATATATATATATATATATATATATATACATATAATTGGGTATCATCAGCATAACAATGGAAACTAATCCCATGTCTTCTATTGATGTTACCCAAGGAAATCATGTATATTGAGATCAGCAGAGGTCCTAAAACTGACCCTTGTGGGACCCCATATTTCACTGGCATTACACCAGACGGTTCTCCATTCAGATCTACAAAATGGTATCGATCAGACAGGTATGATCTAAACCATTTTAATGCCTGTCCCTGAATACCTATGTGATTTTGTAAGCGATCTACTGTATGAGAATATTATGATCAACAGTGTCGAATGCAGCACTAAGATCGAGTAAGACTTGTATTGAGATGCAGCCTTGATCTGAAGCTAAAAACAAGTCGTTTGTAATCTTAACTTGTGCAGTTTCTGTACTATGATGGGGCCTGAAACCTGACTGAAATTCTTCAAGGAAGTTGTTTTCCTGCAAGAATGTGCATATTTGAGCTGATACTACTTTTTCTAATATTTTTTATATGAACGGAAGGTTTGAAATCGGTCTGTAATTTGTTATTTCATTCGTGCCAAATTAGACTTTTTAAGAAGCGGCTTAATAACTGCTAACTTGAAAGGTTTAGGGACGTGACCTAGATATAATGAAGAATTAATAATGTTTAGAAGTGGCTCTACAACTGAAAGCATGACTTCCTTTAAAAATCTGGTTGGGATTGGTTCTAACAGGCACGTTGTTGATTTAGCCGAGGTGATAAGTTTATACAGCTCTTCCAGTCCTATACCTGTAAAGCACTGAAAATCTAAATGTGAAGCTATACAGTATGCTGAACTGGATCGTGAGATACTATTAGAGGTTGAACCTCCGTTATTTTCTTCCTGATATTATTGATTTTTTCATTAAAGAAGTCCATAAAGTCTTCTCTTCTAAACTGTTATGGGATTCTCTCTGCAGGCATCTTAGGTTTTGTTAGGCGAGCCACTGTACTAAATAAGAACCTGGGATTGTTTTGGTTTCTTGCTATTAGTCGGCTAAGATGCTCAGTCCTTGCAGTTTTTAGAGCCTGTCTATAGCTGCACATACTGTCCTTATACGCAATTCTAAAAACTTCTAATTTAGTTTTCCTCCATTTTCGCTTGAGGTTACGGGTTGCTCTCTTTAGGGCGCGAGTATGACTGTTGTACCACGGTGCAAGTGTTTTATCTCTGACTTTTTTTAATCTGATGGGAGCAACAGTGTCTAATGTACTGGTAAAAATAGTGCCCATGCTGCTAGTCACTTCATCTAGATCATCTGCATTTAGGGCTCTAATAAGAAATTGGGACAGATCGGGCAGATTACTTGTGAATCTGTCTTTAGTAGTCAAGTTCAAAGTTCAAAGGCTTTATTGTCATTTCAACCATATACAGTTAGTACACAGTGAAACGAAACAACGTTCCTCCAGGACCAAGGTACTACATGCAACATAAATTTACAACATAAATTAACAGAAACACTAAACTGGCTAACTAAAGAGGCCTAGTTAGCTGGCTAGCAGAGACAAGACAGATAGACTAACATAAATTACAGTACAATATAAATTTACAAAAATCTAACTCGCTAAATAAAGACTACTGGTTTTACAGACAACATAAAGTGCACATGCAAATGTGCAAACAAAAGCAACAACAAAGTAACAGTGCAACGAACACGACATAACATAACAGAATAATATAACCGAATAATATGGTGTTGAGCTAGTGAGAAACTGTAAACATTTCTTAACACAGCAGCAAGAATTTAGGAATTAGTGCAAAACGTAGTCCAGTAATGTTTTTGTGCAAACGAGATAAACAGTGAAGCATTTACAGATTGGTGTGTATGATAGTCTGCGCTTGTGTTGATTTGTCAGTCCAGTGCCAATATTTTGAGGTAGGAGAGTAAAGCTGTGTGTGTGTGTGTGTGTGTGTGTGTGTGTGTGTTTATCAGTCCAGTCCCTTTTTGTTGAGGAGACGGATGGCTTGTGGAAAAAAACTACATTGTGGCTTTACGGATGCAGCGTGTGGTGTAGATGTCTTCAATAGAGGGGAGAGAGACCCCGATGATCTTCTTTGCTGTCCTCACTATCCACTGTAGGGTCTTGCGGTCCGATATGGCACAGTTCCCAAACCAGACAGTGATGTCGCCGCTCAAGATGCTCTCGATTGTTCCTCTATAGAAGGTGGTCAGGATCGGTGGTGGAAGCTGGGCCTTCCTCAGTCTTCTCAGAAAGAAAAGACGCTGTTGGGCTTTCTTGTGTAGGGAGCTGGTGTTGAGGGACCAGCTGAGGTCCTTCTCCAGGTGGACGCCCAGGAATTTGGTGCTTTCGATGATCTCCACAGAGGAGCCGTCGATGCTCAGCGGAGAATGCTCGCCCCGTGTCCTTCTAAAGTCAACAACCATCTCCTTTGTCTTGTCAACATTCAGAGAAAGGATGTTGTTTTTACAACAGTCCGTTAGCCTCTGCACTTCCTCTCTGTACGCTGACTCGTCGTTCTTGCTAATGAGACCCACCACGGTCATGTCATCAGCGAACTTAATGATGTGATTTGAGCAGTGTGAACAGCAGGGGACTGAGCACACAGCCTAGTCGGATTCATACTTCTAACAAATCGATAACGTGGGGAGACACAGCTAATCTGTTCTATAGGTAGAGTATATATCAGGAGGTAGTGATCTGTGATATCATCACTTTGAGGTAAGATCTCTATATTAGAGACATCTATACCATGGGATATAATTAAATCTAGTGTATGGTTAAAGCGGTGAGTTGCTCCATTTGTTTGACCCCAAAGGAATTTAGTAAATCCATAAATGTGAGTGCTAAAGCATCGTTAGCATCATGTATAAGGATGTTGAAGTCTCCTACAGTACTATCAACACTTTGTCCGAGGTCTGATAGCAGATGTCCAAATTCTTTAATAAAATCGACATATGGCCTCGGGGGTCTGTACACGGTAGCCAGGGTAAATATAGTAAGGGTTTATTACGTATTTCATTGAGTGCAACATTAATGATGAGCACTTCAAATGAGTTAAACCTGGGCCTTATTTTCTGAGTAGCAGTGAGTACATCATTGTAGATAGTGGCGACACCACCACCGCGACCAGTTAGACGGGGCTCATGCTTCTAGAAATATCCTGACGGAGTAGACTCATTCAGACCAATATATTAATTTGGTTTAAGCCAGGTTTCGGTGAGACAGAGTGCATCAAGGCAATAATCTGAGATAATTTCATTAACAATATGTGCTTTAGGCGCAAGGGATCTAATGTTGAGTAGTCCAAACTTTAGAGGTAGATTTTGATTACTTATTTGGCCTTTTTCTGGTTTTATGGTTATCAAATTGTTTCGGACGAATTTAACGAATTTATTCTTTTTTTTCACTATTCGGGGTACAGACACAATTTCTATAGGACAAGTTATGTGTGTGCGTCTATCACTATGGGTTGAGTTGTGATGTGCCTAATATCTAAGGTATGACTTACCACCAGTCAGATGGTTCTTAGTGTCCTGGAGATGTTGTCAGAGAGGACCGCTGCTCCAGCTCTGCTAGGGTGCAGGCCATCAGTGTGGTAGAACCTCGGACGCTCCCAGAAAACATTCCAGTTATCAACAAAGGGTAATCTCTGTTGTTTACACCAAGATTGTAACCATTCATTAAAGGCAAATAATCTACTGAACTTCTCGATTCCTCGCTGAAATGTGGGAAGCGGTCCAGATACGACGATCCTTGTCGTGGCTCCTGAAGTCTTTTTTTAAGATCTCCGTCTGCCTACTTTAATTTGAATTTTCCCTCTTCCCACCAAGAAACTAAAGAAGAAGAATATTCAATTGTTTGTCACATGTACTTTACAGCACAGTGAAATGTCTCCTTCGCAAATCCCAATTAGGAAACTGGGGTCAGAGCACAGGGTCAGCCAGCTTACAGCACCCCTGGAGCAGATAGGGTTAAGGGCCTTGCTCAAGGGCTCAACAGTGGCAACTTGGCAATGCTGGGGCTTGAACCCCCGACCTTCCGATCAGTAACCCAGTAACCCACAGCCTTAACAGACTGAGCCACCACTGTCCTAAACTGCTAAAATCCCATTTTCTTTCCTTCAATTTGTTCCATAAAACTTTTTTCATAAAAGAACTCGTCCTGAAGTAATTTTATGTTAAAACACCAGTTTGAACTGTACCTTTTGTGGTTGGTATCATTAGCTCTATAGTGATCAGGTGGTGATCTGAAAAGCCACAGGGGGGGGAGATGGCTGCTTTATATAAGTTATTTCTGTGGGATTTGGTGACATAAAACCTGTCCAGTCTTACCGCAGTGATCTTTGTGTTATTAGCCTTAACCCACATGTGGATTTATTTCCACTTCTTTGTATTATGTTTTTTATTCTGTTAAAGAGTTTAATTCTCTCGCTGCCATTATTTGAGGCATATACATTAAAAAATTTAAAAGCTTTCATTTTATACATTTTTTTACCATTAAAATCCAACCTTTCATCGTTTCACCCAATCTAATTCTTTTACTTCAACCTTGCTTACGCCCACTGCTTTATTAAAAAGTATCGCCACCCCAGCACTGACGTTGGAGCCATGACTTTGAAAAAGTTACCCTTCCCACAACATGGCCCACTCAGTCTCATGGGCTTGGTCACTATGGTTCACTATCTGCTTCTGCATCTTCTGTCTGCTGATTACTGGTCATTACAATGCTGTCTGCAGTGGGCTGGCCATCATCCTGCCCTACTGCACCATCCTAGGTCTTTCCACCTGCCTGCTCCACACTGGAGCTCCCTCCATCCTACCCCATACAGCACCTGTCTACTCCACACTGGAGCTCCCTCCATCCTACCCCATACAGCACCTGTCTACTCCACACTGGAGGTCCCTCCATCCTACCCCATACAGCACCTGTCTGCTCCACACTGGAGGTCTTTCCATCCTACCCATACAGCACCTGTCTGCTCCACACTGGAGCTCCCTCCATCCTACCCCATACAGCACCTGTCTGTTCCACACTGGAGCTCCCTCCATCCTACCCCATACAGCACCTCTCTGCTCCACACTGGATCATAAATAAAGTTACCACTTACCTTTATTCCATTTTCAACCGGCTGATGCTGAAGCTGAGTCCCTTTTACTTAAGAAACACCAGCATTTCCTTGTTTCAGACACGATGTTTTCACTCTCCCACCGCCAGCAACACCTGCTCCACCGAAACCACGGCGCTCACCTCACAGCGGAGTGAGAGAGGACGGGTGGATTACAACTACTGACGCTTTGTGCTCGCTGCTGTTAATAGATGTTTGATTTATTTATTTATTGTGTTTGTGCTTCAGAAGAAAAGTTCAAAAGTACTAGAAAGTTTTCACTCTCACACCTCCTCCCAGCATGCACCAGAGAGAGAGGGGGGGGAGAGAGAGAGAGAGAGACAGAGAGAGGGAGAGAAGAGGAGAACGAGACTGTAATGAAGGGGTGAAGGAGGGGATGAGGGAGAGTGATTAAAAAGAGAGGGATAAAACGAGAAATATGATGAGAGGATCATGAATGTACATGCACACACACACTTTGATACCAACCATGTTGAGTGAATGCAGGAGTATGTGACAGCTCCCTCTCTCTCTCTCTCTCTCTCTCTCTCTGAAGTTGTTCCAGGGTTGCAGCCCCTCTTGGGGTTTTATACAAATTATCATCTTATTTACATATCACATTCATATGCTAATGAGGATGAAATCTGCATCACTTTGAAATCACGCTGAAACCAGATCACGGAGGCCGTCACACACCTCTTGCGCCATATATACTGCATAGGGCACTTAACCGTGTCCCAAAACACCATCGCCAGTCCGCTATGGGTGTGTCCCAAACCACACCCCCTGTGCATTATATAGAGTACACACACACACACACACACACATAAGGTGGAGGTATCACGACAGACAGATGAAAGAAACCTTTATAGAGTGAATATGGTGTGTGGATTGGGACACTAAGAGAGAGGGAGTGTAGGGAGAAGGGAATTAGGACACAGCCCACACTGTAATGTGTTTAAATTGGAGATGTGCTCTCTCTTTCTCTCTCTCACCAACACACACACACACACACACACACACCATTTCTCATGTCTGTGTAGCATCAATCACTGTGCTGCCTCCTTCGTCACTCTCTTTTATCAACCTACACACACACACACACACACACACACACACACACAAAACCTACGCTCGCATGCATTTTTCTCCTCACCTCCACACACTACAATTTCACGCCCGCGAGCTGCTCCTCTTTCAACAGACTGCACAGGACACACTCGTCTCTCTTCTCTCCTCTCTTCTTCTGTCCATCTTCTCTTTGATGGCTGTCATAAAACTGGGAGACAGAGAGCAAGAAAAATGACAGAGACAAGAGAAAAATGACAGAGACAAGAGGACAGAGACAAAAAGAAATGATGTATGCACCCAGATATAGCAAGAGAGAGAGAGAGACGAGTAAAAGAAAGGCAAAATGAAAGAAAGAGTGGAGGATGAAAAAGAGAGAGATGGAGTTCTCTCTCTCTCTCTCTCTCTCTCTCTCTCTCTCTGTTTTAATAATAGTAATCCTAATAGGAAAATTATAATTTTCCTGACCCCTAATCCCACATTCACAACTGCACAGAGCGAGAGAGAGACAGAGAGAGAGAGTGACAGAGCGAGGGGGGGGGGATCTGATCACTTGCTGTGGTTTCAAGTGCCACTCAGCTGTCAGTAGCAGAGGGTCTGTAGAGTATCAGTAGAAGACTTAACTCTGTGCTCTTATTCAATTCAATTCAATTTTATTTATATAGCACTTTTAACAATGGTCATTGTCTCAAAGCAGCTTCACAAAAATAAAAGAAAATTTACAAAAATAAATAAATAAATAAAAAAATAAAAATAAAAAAATAATAATAATAATAATAATTTTAGAAAAGAAAATAATTGGAAGTGTGTATGTGTGAGAAAAATGTGTAGATAATAATAATAATGAGACGAATGAATGAAATTTCTCTCTTATGTAGACCTCTATTAAAGTCAGCTGTTAATCAGCAGTGAATACTGACAGATCAGGGGGGATTTAATTCTAATCCACATTCTAATTTTATATTTGTCATGTACACAACAATACACAGTATGACATGCAGTGAAACGTTTATACGACTTGTCTGTGGCCTGAAAGAAGGAAATGGAATAAGAAGGTAAGAAGAGGCAAATTGCATGAGATAAATGATGTATGATATAAAATCTACAAAGATACAATATACAGTTACAATAAAATAGAAGTATATAAAATGTATACAAAGTATTAAAAGGATATTTGAGGGAAAGTTATGCCATGCAGGGTTGACAGGAGCAGCATCCATGTCCATGTTTGAATCAGTTTTCATTTATGTCTTAATAAGAACCAGCAATGTGTGTGCAGCATATGTGTCCTGTGCAAATGTGCAGTGTGCTTGGTAGTGTGGTGTGGTGTGCTCCAACACAGGTGTGAAGCAAACAACGCAAGTCCAGTCAGTTAAGTTCTATGTAGAGTTTTGGTTGAGAGACCATATCAGCTCCTCCTCAGTCTCTCTGTATTGACTCTCAGCGAGTGGAAGCACTTTCCTGACCGCAACAGAGAGAACAGTCCATTATTGGGGTAGCTGAGGTCCTTCACCATCTTCCTGGCCTTGATCCAGCACCGCTTGCTGTAAATTGAGTGCAGGTCAGTGTTTCTGCGCACCCTGGAGGGCAGTCTGAAGTCTCTCAAGCGTCTGAGGTGGTAGAGACGCTGCCGGGCCTTTTTCACCACGGTGTTGATGTGACAGGACCATGCCAGGTCCTGCGTGATGTAAACACCGAGGTATTTGAAGCTGTCCACTCTCTCCACTGGGCTTCTGTTGATGACGGGGGTCTGGTAGTTCCCCTCCTGCTTTGTACTAAAGTCAACTATTAGCTCCTTTGTCTAGCTGATGTTCAGAAGGAGTTTGTTTCTCTGGCACCAGTTCTCCAGATTCCTCATCTCCTCCAGGTAGGCCATCTCGTAAACCCATCCATACTGTACACATACAAGAATGAATAATTGAGCAACAAGTTAAAGCATCATATTAATAATAACAGTATGGCTGCACACACACGTAAACGTATGTAGCAACTGAGATTTTGTTTTACACTAACAAAAGTAATAACTTAGCTTACCGAGATCCGATGTGGAAGGGGTGACGATTTCCTGGAGCATTGCTGTTGCTGAATTTAATGCCCCAGTAAGTTGATTTGATGGTCTTTGCCCCAGCACCGAATCCATCACATCATAAAAATAATCTTTTGCACCTGCACCGCTGCCACTTTTACACAGCCCCTTCTTTTTGTCCCTGTAGTCTTTCTTCATTTGTTTTAGTTTATTAACTATTTGCTCCATTTTTCTTGTGAAGCCTGCGACTATCAATTCTTCTCGTATTTCCTCATACACCTTTTTTTTCCTCAAAGTACTTTGCAATTTCTCCTGTATCTCTGCGGATGTCCAAATTGCTAAAAGCGCTTTAGCTTCCTCCGCACTCCACGTTTGGGTCGCCGCCATTTTATTTTTAGAAAAATCTCCATATAACTCCGCCCACTGCTCGTGACGTCACGGGTTCTCGCTTCTAGACCAGCAGAGGTTAGGGGCCGGTTCGGTGCTTATTTTAGGGCACCGGCAGCTATTTTTTTCTGTGGAAAAGCGCGGCACTGGTTCCAAAATTGTGAACCGGCACGGGAACCAGAGCAGTGGAAAAGGCCTAATTGATGTCAGAGATCAGGCCCACCACGACGATGTCGTCAGCAAACTTGATGATGGCGGTGGAGCTGGTAGTGGCCACACAGTCATACTGTACGTGTACAATGAGTATAGCAGGGGGCTCAGAACACAACCCTGGGGGGGGCTCCTGTGCTGAGAGTGAGGGAGGCTGAGACATGGTAATCAGGGTGAATAGTGGTGATCAGAGGTTATTATTGATGATTGGGGTGATTCATGGTGATTTGGGTGATTTGTGGTGATCGGGGGTGAGAGAAAGATGTGAATGTGTCAATGCGGAGGAAGAGACAGACAGTCAGACAGGTAGACAGGTGGTTGTTAGTCGGTGCTGTAGAGACATTTGAGAGGCTGTGTGCGTCAGTAAACAGGACATGTAGAGAAATAAATAAATAAGTAAATAAATAAATAAATAAGGGCAGGGTGCAGGAGACAGTGTGGATTTTTAATGCCGTCTTTGAAAGCCATAACCAAACAAACATCATGTCTCCAATGCAGAGAGGGACACACTGCTGAATTATCTATCACCTCTGTGTGTGTGTGTGTGTGTGTGTGTGTGTCAGTCACAGGTCTTCTGTTTTCTAGTTCATAAAAATACCCAGAACCAAGTTGAGGTTTTTCTCTCTCTCTCTCTCTCTCTCTCTCTCTCTCTCTCTCTCTCTTTTATAAAACAGTTCACAAATTAATAATAATAATGTGATAAAGGTGTGAGACGAGCGCTGAGGTGTGAGATGTGCAGTAATGAGGACGCAGGAGGCACTTTACGGCTGCACCCGAGGGTGCCAACACTTTTGTCCTAAAATCCCAATACAGACAACTAATCAGATCTTCATCAGAGAGGGCGGAGCTCTGTTATGTTCTACCCTACTGTATGCAGGGTGCAAATGTATTGAGCAGGAGGATATTGGTAATGTAAATTTACGGCACCATCACACACACACACGCACACGCACACACACACACATGCACATGTGTACATCTGTGTCTGGTTAAATTCTGTAGGCATATTTACATTTATGTGCGCTGTTACAGAAGGGTAGCTTAACTCTACTGTGTGTGTGTGTGTGTGTGTGTGTGTGTGTGCTGCTGAAGTCAGCGTTTCTCTTCTGTCTGTCTGTTGCAGTTTGTTTTTCTTCATGCTGAGCCATTTGCGCTCATGAAATACAGCCAGTGTCACGGATATTGAACGCACGTACACATACTCACACGCACACACACACACTCACACGCACACACATACTCACAAGCACACACACACAGAATATTTAGCTTTAAAAAAAAAATAAGCCCAGCACTACTGCTTCTGCCAGAGCTCTCTGTGTGAGCTCGCTGCGTCTGTCCTCACTGCTGTGTTCTATCTGGTTCTACAGGGAACCCTTCACAGTTCCCACAGAGGAACCTCTAAAGAACCCTCAGTGACATTTCTGCTCCTTCTGCATGACTGTAATCCGTATGTACAGTCTGTACCATGTTCTAGAACCTGTGATGATTTAAGGTCTACTAGCTGGAGTTCTCCACAGGCAGCTACCTCAGGAACCTCAGGCTAAGGTCTTCAACCTTAAACCTTCTACAGAGAAAGTTTGAGAGCGAGAGAGACAGAGAGAGAGAGAGAGAGTCTAACAAATCAAGAACAGATGACATTGTGCTACAACACACACACACACATGTAAATGAGTGACCCTGATATTTAAATCATAATCTGTGAAATTTAAATGAGTATCCTATATTTAAGTATGTAAATCAGCAGCTCCGCTGTGCAGATCCTTACTTGTGATATGTATATTAGTGTCTGATTTAAATATTTAAATGAGGGGCGTCTGGTGACTCAATATAATCAATATAACTCTGAAATGAAGCTATGGAGATACTACACCACTCAAACATACTTAGTCATGGAGATACTGTACAACCCAACTTCTGGAGAAGCAGGAATGTTTGTTTTTATTTGAATAAAATGAAAAATAAAAGACTTTCAAATCACACAAGCCAATATTTTATTCAAAATAAAACAGAGACAACATAAGTAATGTTTAAACTGAGACATTTTATACTTTTATCCATTAAATGAGCTCATTACAAATTTGATGCCTGCTACAGCTCTCCAAAAACTTGATGGTGGCAACAAATGGCTGAAAAAGCAAAAGATTCAGCTGGGAGAACATCTAACAACATGGGAGTGCGTAAAGAGATGTGGAATACTTTAAAAACAATGTTCCTCAACATCAAATGGCAAATCTCATCATCTATAGCATGACATCATCAAAAGATTTAGAGAAACTGGAGAAACTGTGCGTAAGGGACAAGGCCGAAGACATTTCTTGGATGCCCGTGGTCTTCAGGCCATCAGTCCACAGTGCATTACTCACAGACGTGGAAAGTAACGGGTTACATTTACTCGCGTTACTGTAATTGAGTAGGTTTTTTTGTTTATTTCTACTTTTTAAAGTAGTTTTTAAAATCTGTAATTTTACTTTTACTTAAGTACGTTTTGTTTGAAGTATTGTAATTCGCTACATTTTAAATCATATTCGCTACTGAGTAAAAAATAAATGAATGAAAATGCTAAAATAATAAAAATATTATCCTTTGTATAAATGCTTCGTTGCGCTCGCGTGTGTGTATCATGTCCTGGTCGCGCGCCGCTCCAGACTCCACTCCAGGTTTTCTGACTGTCCCCACATCGGCATCTATCTGACCTTCCACACGGTCGCTTCCGCCCTGAGAGTGACGTCATCGACTAGCGCGACCATATATAAACCGAAAAGAGAGACGCGGGAAAGAGGAAAGAGATTGTGATTTTGGCGTTTTGATATTTGGTTGTGTATTCCGGTTTTGACTTTTTGCCTTCCATTGACTTTGATTATTGCTTTGTCCCTTTGGTTTGGTTGGTCTTTATATATATTTGTAGGTAATTTCACTGTTTTTGGTTTAGGGAGTCTGGGAAGGTACCTGCTGTATTTTTGTTTGTGGGTATTTTTATTTTTTTTGCAGGTAATCTAGCTACTAAATATAAATACCATTTTGTTTATTATTTTTCCCTGGGTCCATCCTGAATCTGATCCTCCTCCTCCTGTTGTGTGTGTGTGTGTTTTGTATATACAAACATCATTATTTCATCAGTTAATGATTGGATCTAGTTCTTTCTGCCATATGCCACCATTTCCATACAGTTTAAAATAGAACCCTGAACCATTCTTTTGCTGTCTGGCCCTAGACTGGGACGTAACACCATATTTAAGTGACCACTTTGATTTTCAAGCACAACAAAGATGACAGCTTTATTATGCAAAGGTGTTCCTTCAGTTAAAAACAACTAGTTTGAGATTTTATATCTGCTCATCTTTTTTGAACTACGCTAGAATGCCTCATCCTACCCCGCTGTTAAAAAAATAAAAAAGTAACTCGGTAACTTTTACTCTGAGTAAATTTTTAATGAGCTACTTTTTACTTTTACTTGAGTAGATTTTTATAATGGTAACTTTACTTGTACTTAAGTAAAATTTCATTGATTACTCATCGGTATGATTCTGTCACTTGACATTACTAAATGGGCCCAGGAATACTTCCAGAAACCTGTCGGTAAACGCAATCTGCACTCCATTAAAACATGGTCCAGAAGTGCTGTCGTGTCCTGTGGTGCGAGTCCCATTTATAATGGACTGGATCAAAGTGCAAAAGTGTTCTACTGTAAGGTCAGAAGAGTACAAATTGGACTTTCTTGTTGGAAATCACGGTCGCCGTGTCCTCCGGGCTAAAGAGAAGAGAGACCTTCCAGCGTGTTATCAGCACCCAGTTCAAAAGCCATCATCCCTGATGGTGTGTAGGTGCATAAGTAGATAGACACTATTAATGCTGAAAGGTATATAATAGTTTTAGACCACGTCTATTTCAGGAAAGGCCTTCTGTATTTCAGAAGTACAATGCAAAACCACATACTGCAGCTATTACAACAGCATGGCTTCGTAGTAGAAGAGTTCGAGTGCTGAATTATCCTGCAGTCCAGATCTTTCACCTACTGTATAGGGAACATTTGGAGCATCATTAAATGAAAAATATATCAAAGATGACCAGGCATCATGTAGCAGGCATCATGACATCAAATTGTGCATAAAATTGGGAAGAAAAAAAAGAAGAAAAGAAAAAAAATTGTGTTCTCTATGTTCTATTCTAAATAAAATTTTGGCTCATGTAATTTGAAAGTCTTTTAGTTTTCATTTTTATTTAAATTTACAAAACTTTCCAACATTTCTGGAATTTAGGTTATATAAGGTCATGGAGGTATTGTGTCATGGAGACATGGATATATAGAGTCCATGAGATACTAAGTCACAGAGATATGGGGTCATGGAGGTGAAGTACTAAGCAAATGAGATATGGAGATGTGGACTCATGGAGATATAGAGATATGGAATCATGAAGATATGAAGACACGAAGATATTGATATACTGTATGGCCTTATTGACTCATGGAGATATGCAGATATGGGGTCACAGAGATACTGGGACATGGAGATATGGTGAAATAGAGACATGGAGTCATGTATATATGGAGTCTTGGAGAATTGAGGTCATGGAGACTTAGAGTCATGGAGACATAAAATCATTTAGATATGGGTCATTCTCATTTAGTCTCATGGATATTTGTGTTACTGGAGATATGGAGTCGTCAAAGGGGTCATGGAGATTCATGGAGTCAATAATGGAGACTGGTTTAGCAGTATAGGTATCGTTGAGTCTTTGGAAATGTGTGATCATTAACCAGATGTGCACAGCAGCAGCAGTGTTACAGTTGATGTGCTGTTGTGTGATGGAGAAGCAGGAGATCAGTTTGTGGCTGAAGCTCTGACTTCATCTATATCCTGATCCTCAGCTCTGGTCACTGTGAGTAGTGGTTGAACTAATAAGATCAGGAGTTCAGCAGGTGGAAATGGGGTTCTTCTACATGCTGATTGGTTTTATTTTATGTTTTTGTGATAGAGCTCCACAGTGCAGGAGAAACTCACAGTAGGGCTACTGTGTCCAGAGAAGCCGCTTGAGCCACACCTCCTGGTGGACCCCCTATAAAGTTATGACCAGGGGCAGAACCAGGCCCTGCTGGAGAGAGTAAGATTAATGAGGTTAGATCAGATTCAGATTAGCTCAGGTTTGAAACATCTGTAGATAAGAAGCTGGACAGGAATAGAGAAGACTGGACTGAAGGTCAAATACAGCAGGAAACATGTAAAGAAAATAAAAATATTAAACAGTAGCTTTGATATATTTGATGTATGTAAAATGAGTAAACATGTATGTGAATCTTTGAGTCTAATCTATAATTATTTAAATTAGTACCTAAACATATTCGTGTAAATCAGCCACTCAGATTTCAAGCATGGACACTAAACATTGGAATAAATAAGTTCGCAGTTCAAGTGGGTAACTTTAATATCACTTGCTATATTTAAACATGTAAACGTGTAACTGTGATATTTGAATATGTAAATGAGTGACTCTGGTGTTCCTGCACTTCTGCTGTCATCTCTGAATGTGAACAGTAATCAGCGTGTAATTACACACACACACACACACACACACACACACACACACACACACACACACACACACGCACACTCATCATCTCCCCTGTGTGTGTTTGTATAAGAGGGAGAAAGAGAGAGACAATTTGGAGGGACAATTTGGAGGACAAAGAAGGAAGTGGAAAGGGAAAGAGTACAGAGAGAGAGGTTTTAAGCTCACTTTTATTATAACAAATTTAGGAAGTTTTGCCATTTTATATACACTTCTATATACAAAATATGTATATATATATATATATATATATATATATATATATATATATATATATATTAAAGTAAGGATAAATTATTAATAATAAAAATTAAGGAAGGAAGGAAGAAAAAAAGAAGGAAAGGAAGAGAGAAGACAGAAGAAAGAAAGAAAGAATATATATATATATATATATATATATATATATATATATATATATATATATACACACACACACACACACACACACACACACACATCTACACACACACATACATACACTATACAGATCTGGCCGTTAAGACTGCGTGTGTTTTCCCGCGAGATGCCTCAATTTAGCGCACGGCGTGCAGCGACTTGCCATAAGCAACATTGGGGAATTTAAGTAAATGTGTTGTGCTTCACTGAATTTCCACCAGATGGCGCATGGAAGGACTTTATCTAAAAGCCGGACAAAGTACAACGAAGAATTGTGTATAATTAGTTAGCCTAAAACAATATTGTTTCCAATGCTGATGCAAACATGAATTTTATTTTGTTTTACATCAGATCTTTCATGATGAATGTGTGTATATGTGCTTCATATTATATACAACGCGACAGCACGCTCAGTTACTGTAATCCCACGTCTCACCTTTCATGTACTATAGGTCTGCTCGGACTTATTAATTCGTTTTAAACCCTTTAAAAATGCTTAGAAATTTAGAAAAATTTAGAAAAAATGCCCCAGCGACTTCGGAGCTTCAGGAAATCTCCCGGCGCTCTGCGCATAACTCTGGGCCGAAACATGTCGGAAATAATTTATATATGTTTTCTAAACGGCTATTGTTTTTTCACTTATAATATTTGTTCATTTAATTTAAATGAGGTTTGGGCTCAAGACTTCGATTCGGCATCGTGATCCTCCTCTTTAATTTACTACATAGTTTTAATCAGCGCTGTTCCTATTAATCCTCGTAGCTCAGTGGTACTGTAGGTGACTCGCCTATCATGCGGTAGACCCGGGTATGCAATATGCAATGTGCAGTTGAGTCTTATAAAGGCTATGTAGTCTTATATATTTTTATTATATCGTTTTTGCACATTAATCTGAGTCCTCATCTGTTACATTTTTGAGGACAATAGTTTTATCAGCCTGTCAATATCGCTCCTCGCTCAAGAGTTAGGCGGCCTTCCCTTCAGATGACGCGCGCAACAACGCGGAAGCGGGGCAAATGGAACGCGCCCCACCCAGGGACTTCAAAGAAGAGCCAGCGCGAGCAGACGGACACAGGAGCTGCCAGGCCCGGATTGGCTAATCGGGAGGACCAGGAGATTTCCCGGTGGGCTTGTCCGTTTTTTGACCTGCACTCACAGCAGTCGCACTTTTTATTTATTTTATTATTATTTATTTATTTTTACCATAGTAGTCTCACTCTTTTTATTCATTATTTTATCGCAGCTCCACTCTTTATATTAATGTTCTCGCAGCCCTATGAGCAAAATGCAGCCTGCAGGTTAATGATGACGTAATTATCATTCGACTCCCCGACAGCTCAATCAGTTGTTAAGACATACGCGAGAGATGAAAAATGGATAATAAAAACCGCAAAGGTGGCGCTGAAAAGGCCAGAATTTAAAAAAAGAAAGAAAGAAAGAAAGAAAAGAAAGCTCTAGAAACTGACGCGGCCAAATGTACTGTACTAAGCTGAGTAAATTTTTCGTTAAAACCAGCGGCAGGGAGAGTACAACAACACATGAAGACGATGAAACGGCCAATGTTCCGGAGAAAATTCAGTGTCCCTACTGTATGTTTCCCCTGGTCACTCGCTACCTAACGCTGAGAAGGCGAGCGAGGATTTTAACCATTTATCTCTGTTTTTAAAGTGTTTTTATGAACTTTGTGAATTAAACAGATAACCTATGCAAAATAATCGAGTGTCTTTTTTGTTGTCAGCAAACTTGATGATGGCGCTAGAGTTGGTAGTGGCCACGCAGTCGTAGGTGTACAAAGAGTACAGCAGGGGACTCAGAACACAACCCTGGCGGGGCTCCAGTGCTGAGAGTGAGGGAGGCTGAGACATGTCCGCCCATCCTTACTGCCTGTGGTCTGCCAGTCAGAAAATTGGAGATCCACCGGCATATAGATGAGCTGAGTCCCAGGTGCTCCAGCTTGGTGGTGAGTGTGGAGGGAATTATGGTATTAAATGCAGAGCTGTAGTCGATGAAGAGCATTTTTACATAATTCCCTTTCCTAGTGTCCAGGTGAGTGAGTGATGTGTGGAGAAGATGTGAGATTGCATCGTCTGTGGAACGGTTTGTTCGGTATGCAAACTGTAATGGGTCCAGTGTGTCGGGTAGTGAAGAAATGATGAAGTCTCTGACCAGGTATTCAAAGCACTTCATCACTACTGAGTTGAGGGCTACAGGGTGATAGTCATTGAGGGAAGCAGGATGGGGTTTCTTTGGAACAGGAACAATGATGGACTCTTTGAAGCATGTGGGGATCACCGTCCCCACTGGTCCTGCTGCTTTCCTGGTGTTCACTCGCCTGAAGGCTCTCCTCACATCGTGCGCGGTGATGATGAACGCACTTCTGGTGCTGGCAGTGTCTTCCTGTCTGCAGCCGTTAGTGCCGCTAGCATTAGCGCCGCTAGCATTAGCGCCGTTAGCATTAGCGCTGCTAGCATTAGCATCGCTAGCGTCTTTAGCTGCAGCCTTGTGTGAAAGTGTTGAGCTCGTTCGCGTTCGTCATACCGGTTTTTGGTGCTTTATACGATTTTATGCTATTATTTAAGCCACGCCACACCACGTGGAAAATGCTTCAATTTGATTGGCTGTCACTGAGTGTCAGCTATTCATGGCTGGCCGCCACGGGCCAGTCGTGAATAGCTGACACTCAGTGACAGCCAATGAAATTGAAGCATTTTTGCGGCTTTCCACGTGGTGTGGCGTTGCTTAAATAATAGTATAAAATCGTCCAGACCCTGGTTCGAATCTTTGGGTGAAAATGTAATAAATGTGATAATGTAAATAAAAAATGTTTTACACTTTTTGCTTATGGTCATTAAATTATAGCAACTGTGAAGTGAGTGCTAATGTGTTTCATTGCTTAAGAAAAAAAAATCTCAATTGCAAACATGCATTTACTGTAGTACAAACCGGCGCACTGGTGGGAATCGAACCTGGGTCTTCCGCATGGTGGGCGGATCACCTAACCACTGAGCATCGTTACATCGTTACAAAAAGAATAATAACAATAATAAATTCGGAGAACTACTACTACTACTAATAATAATAATAATAATAATTCTGAATGGAGAAAGCGCAGTCAAAGAAGTACCATCATTGAAGAAGAGAAAAAAATGAAGAATACAGTAAATACATATCAGTTTGAGCTTGACACGTTTATGAGCTCTGTCGCTTGCTGTCAATGGGCGCCTAAGAGAGACAACACATTTTCGGCTTCACAATACTTCAGACTGAAACACGACTGCCCCCTACAGGTAATGAAGGGCATTTTCACAGCTTCACGCGCACAGCCGCGGCCAGTCACGGGATTCCTTTTCTTGAAACGTGCGTTCTTAATGGCCAGATCTGTACACACACACACATCCTTACTTGTACACACATACATACACACTCACATGCACACAATATATTAACATATGTACATTTTTTTTTAAGTAATGAAAACCCCGTGACCCTCCACCCCACCAACAACTCCAACGTCTTTGAAAGTCTTGTGTCACCCTGTAATGTTTTATAGTCCGGTTTATTTATGTGTTATTTTTCTTGTTTGTTGATGTAAGATTTTTTAATAGTTTTATTTGGTCCTCTATGTCTTTATTCGGTTCTTCCTGTGTGTATGCGATGCTGCATCCTGCTGCTTCTATGTCTTGTGTTGTGATGTTCAGTGTATGGCTGCGAGTTTTTCGTTTGTTTGTGTGTTCTGTGGTGATCGTTTCCTCTCGTTTTCTCCTGGGTTTTATTGCATTTTTGTCTTTGGGTGTCGGTGTCGGTGTGCAGGTCTGAGGTTCCTGTGCCTCTCCGGGGCGTTGGGGGCGGGGTCAGTGTTGGGGGCGTGGTCTGCTACTGTACACGCACCGGGGTGTTTACTCTCGCTGTGTACAGTAGTGGCGGTGTTCAGGTAAGCGTCGGGTGCGGTGTGTGCCTCTGTGGTGGTGGTGAGTGTGAGACTGACCTCCTGACTGTCCCCGCGCTGCCGCTGCTGTTTCTCGGCCGAGTCGTCCCCCGAGCTCCCCGGCTGCGCAGCTCCGTGTGGACAGCTCAGCCTCTTGTGTCCGACGTCCCCGCACTCAAAGCACCTCAGCGGCTCCGTGGTGCCGAAGACGGTGTAGCTGCTGCCCCCCGCTTTACACTTAAAGTTGACATTAAGCGTACTTTCCTGGTTATTTAAAACCATGAGGACGTGTCTCTGGAATGACAGGACGTGCTTCACGCTGGAGCTCTTACACCCGAGTGGGATGGCTCTGATGGGGCTGACGAACCTCCCGAATCGGGCCAGCTCCCTCGTGATCGCCTCGTCCTGTATAAACGGGGGGATGTTGGAGATCACCACTCTTGTCGTGGGGGCAGACAGAGGGGTGACCTGAACCACAGATCCTGTCACGGTTATTCCAGTCTTTATCAGTGCACTCACGAGGTTCGTCTTTTTCAGAAACACCACCACCGCTTTGTTCATCCGGGAGGCCGAGTAGATGTTTTCACACCCGACCTGTTCTCCGACTGCTAGCAGTACCTCCTCCACCAGTACTCCAGTGTCTGTAACACACCTGACGCCATTCCGGAGAGACAAACTCTCCCCACCGGCCTCAGAGGCCATGGTGCCCCGCTCACTCTCTCTCACTATAAAGTTTTAAACTATATATTTTTTAGAACAACATTCACTAAAGATAAGGGAAAATAAAGAAGGGGGAAAAATATAGAAAAAGAAATAAAGGAATGGGGGAAAACGTAAAGTTTTTCTAGAAAAGCTTGGCAAGACGCCAAACAGTCTTCCACGTGCTCCCTCACACCCAGCGCATGCGCACAGAGAGAGAGGGAGAGAGATGAATTCATGGTGGCAGCGTAATGAATATTGACTGAGAGACCAAAAGGAAATATTGGTTTCTTTCAGCTTTTCTCTTCATGTTGTGTTCCAATCCACAATCCACATACTGTTCTCTCTACCCTGAGTGTCCCAGTCTATTCTCTTCTATCTCTTCTAGACTACCGGTATCGTTCACGGAGACAGCGCTGGGTGCTAGAACAGGATATGGATCAGTAGTGATGGCGATCAACTAGGGAGCACTTCAGCTTGATTTAGAGCACAGCCAGGCAGACATCTACTGAGAACACACTTGTGAGCACAGCCAGAGAGATTCTTCGACATGTAATGGACATCAGCTCTCTAAACCAGCGGTGTAGTGTTGTTCTGTAAATGAAAGCTGGATTTGGGACACAGCCGGTCAGGTGATTGAGAAGCTCAGGAGTCGGAAATTTGCATATGGGGACACAGCCTTAAATTAGACCAGCTTTGGGGGACATACTGTACAGTGACTTGCAAAATTATTCGGCCCCCTTGAACTTTTCCAAATTTTATCACATTACAGCCACAAACATGAATCAATTTTATTGCAATTCCACGTGAAAGACCAATACAAAGTGGTGTACACGTGAGAAGTGGAACGAAAATCATACATGATTCCAAACATTTTTTACAAATAAATAACTGAAAAGTGGGGTGTGCGTAATTATTCAGCCCCCTGAGTCAATACTTTGTAGAACCACCTTTTTCTGCCAGTCTTTTAGGGTATGGCTCTACCAGCTTTGCACATCTAGAGACTGAAATCCTTGCCCATTCTTCTTTGCAAAACAGCTCCAGCTCAGTCCGATTAGATGGACAGTGTTTGTGAACAGAAGTTTTCAGATCTTGCCACAGATTCTCGATTGGATTTAGATCTGGACTTTGACTGGGCCATTCTAACATATGGATATGTTTTGTTTTAAACCATTCCATTGTTGCCCTGGCTTTATGTTTAGGGTCGTTGTCCTGCTGGAAGGTGAACCTCCGCCCCAGTCTCAAGTCTTTTGCAGACTCCAAGAGGTTTTCTTCCAAGATTGCCCTGTATTTGGCTCCATCCATCTTCCCATCAACTCTGACCAGCTTCCCTGTCCCTGCTGAAGATAAGCTCCCCCAGAGCATGATGCTGCCACCACCATATTTGACAGTGGGGATGGTGTGTTCAGAGTGATGTGCAGTGTTACATTTCCGCCACACATAGCGTTTTGCATTTTGGCCAAAAAGTTTCATTTTGGTCTCATCTGACCAGAGCACCTTCTTCCACATGTTTGCTGTGTCCCCCACATGGCTTGTGGCAAACTGCAAACAGGACTTCTTATGGTTTTCTGTTAACAATGGCTTTCTTCTTGCCACTCTTCCATAAAGGCCAATTTTGTGCAGTGCACGACTAATAGTTGTCCTATGGACAGATTCCCCCACCTGAGCTGTAGGTCTCTGCAGCTCGTCCAGAGTCACCATGGGCCTCTTGGCTGCATTTCTGATCAGCGCTCTCCTTGTTCGGCCTGTGAGTTTAGGCCTTGTCTTGTTCGGTTTACAGTTGTGCCATACTCCTTCCATTTCTGAATGATCGCTTGAACAGTGCTCCGTGGGATGTTCAAGGCTTTGGAAATCTTTTTGTAGCCTAAGCCTGCTTTAAATTTCTCAATAACGTTATCCCTGACCTGTCTAGTGTGTTCCTTTGGACTTCATGGTGTTGTTGCTCCCAATATTCTCTTAGACAACCTCTGAGGCCGTCATAGAGCAGCTGTATTTGTACTGACATTAGCTTACACACAGGTGCACTCTATTTAGTCATTAGCACTCATCAGGCAATGTCTATGGCCAACTGACTGCACTCAGACCAAAGGGGGCTGAATAATTACGCACACCCCACTTTGCAGTTATTTATTTGTAAAAGATTTTTGGAATCATGTATGATTTTCATTCCACTTCTCACGTGTACACCACTTTGTATTGGTCTTTCACGTGGAATTGCAATAAAATTGATTCATGTTTGTGGCTGTAATGTGACAAAAAGTGGAAAAGTTCAAGGGGGCCGAATACTTTTGCACGCCACTGTCTGTGTGTGTGTGTGTGTGTGTGTGTGTGTGTGTGTTTATTGAATTTTGAAAGACACACCCACTCAGTACGCTGTTTTCCCCGTGTAGTCAGAGTTTAATTTCAGGTCTGTTTGAACGAAAGTGCGGTTAGATGTTGACATGGTCATGACAACAAGCAGTGAACGTGAAACTGTCAGGATCGTCGCAGGAAAATAATCAACAGCGTGGCGGAGAGATTCTGCACAGCCGCCATTAGCATATTGAGATCGTTAACAAACATGCATAACTGTCCTAGGTGCTGTTATAGAGAACACATTCGGACCAGAACGCCTTGACCTGGGCGTGTCCTGAGCAGCTGGCGGTGTTCTTTAGATGGCGTGAAGTGATGTAATTTCGTTAGAGCGGCAGCGCTGCTGTTGCTGTTAGCGGGTTCCTCTGGGCTTGGCAGCAGAATTACACACTTGATCCTGTTCATTATGTGCCGCTCCCCTTAGCGCTGAGCGCCCGAGTGTCTCAGCCAAGTTTAACTCCACTAAAGCGGCTTAACGCTGCCAAATCCACACAATCCCACACTTTAACAGCGTTTCCAGCTCCTGACGCCTCGGAGATTGGGGAGAGGTGGAGCGATCTGGGGAATATCTGAGGG
>CM060106.1:11490512-11573012 GCA_030522415.1 Channallabes apus
GAGCAGTCAGAGGTATAATTGAAGATTTGTAGCTGAAGTACAATAATGTGCTCGAGAGGTTGTGTACTGTTGTGTAGGATTGTGTAGCTTTGTATACCATGGCCTGAGTGTGTGTGTGTGTGTGTGTGTGTGTGTGTGTGTGTGTGTGTGTGTTTCATACCACTACACTACACTACACTACCCAATATATCACTACACAACACTACATTACGCTACACTACCTAAAAACACTACACTACCTTACACAATAATACACTACACTACATTGCACTAAATTTAGGATTAGGATTACGCTACACTGCAAGATGATACTACAAAAAAAGATGGTCAGTTGTTCCATGACCTGGACGGAATCTACATTGTTCCCCTTCAGTCTCGGTTTGACAATTGACCAAATCCTTATTACAAGGACCTTAGTGTACACTTTAATAGGGAGGCTGAGTAGTGTGATTACTCTGTAGTTGACACTCACCCTCTGGTCCCCCTTTTGAAAAGGAGAACCACCAACCCAGTGTGCCACTCCTTAGACACCGTTCCTACTGTAACTTCCACACACATGTTGAAGACATGTGTCAACCAAGACAGCCCAACATCCAGGGCCTTCAGAATTTCGGGGCAGATCTTGTCAATTCCTGGGACTTTGCCGCTGTGGATCTGTATGACTACCTCAGTGACTTTACCCAGGGAGATCGATCTCCACGGACCGTCATCCTCCAACTCTGCCTCTGCAGTAGATGATGGATTAGTGCTTCTTCCAAACCCGCTGCTTTGCCTCTGCTACTGCTGTAGCCCATCAAGCCTACCATACTGCTGTAGCCCATCAAGCCTACCATACTACTGTAGCCCATCAAGCCTACCATACTGCTGTAGCCCATCAAGCCTACCATGCAACTGCCTTCCCGAGAGAAAACATACCCCTAAAGGGCTCCTTTTAAAGTCGGATGGCTTCCCTGACAACTGGTGTCCACAATGCTGTTCAAGAGTTACTGCCTCTTAAAGCACCCAGGACCTTGATACTCAAAGCCACATCTTCAGCAATATAATCTTTGAATATTGGCCACTCTCATTCAATGCCCCAAGATTTCACTGGGATGCCAGAAAAGTTCCATTGGAGGTCTTGGATTGGCGCCTCCCCTAGACACTCCCAATTCTTCCAAACTACTCTTTTGGAAGACTACTCTTTTTGTGTACCAAGGGCAGTGGTGGCTCAATCGGTTAAGGCTGTGGGTTTCTGTGTTACTGATCGGAAGGTCGGGGGTTCGAACCCCAGCATCGGCAAGTTGCCACTGTTGAGCCCTTGAGCAAGGCCCTTAACCCTATCTGCTCCAGGGGCGCTGTAAGCTGGCTGACCCTGCGCTCTGACCCCAGTTTCCTAATTGGGATATGCGAAGAAGAAATTTCGCTGTGCTGTAAAAAGTACATGTGACAATAATTGAATATTCTTCTTCTTCTTCTTCTTTTGGGCTTATCATGTCTGTTCAGGGACCTCAGCTGCCATCTAACCCAGCTCACTGCCAGATGGTAATTGGTTGACTGATCTGCCCCTCTCTTTACCCTAGTGTCCAAGACATATGGCCTCAGATGATCTCAAAATCAATCACCGAACTTCGGCCAAGGGTGGACCAAATCCAGGCTGCAGACTGTGTACCAAGTACTCTTATGAAAAATGTTCAAACATGAGTTTTGACCAAGGAGGCCGGTCCTCCCGAGAACCAAATCTGTGCATAAAAGTAAGTCCCACCAGATCTAACTGATAATACTCCACCTCCTGCACAAGCTCCAGCTCCTTTCCCCACAGAGAAATGATGACCCCCGTCCCTGCAGCCAGACTCTGCAGCCTGGGTTTGGTCCATCGAGGCCTTCACTGCAACCAAAATAGATGCACATCCCATCAATTCCTCTCACAGGTGGTGAGTCCACGGGATTGCGAAGGATGGGTAGCCACAATGGTCTTTTGTTCTGTTCTCCCTCCTCTCTTTTTCATGGGGTCTGATTTGAACCATTCTTAGTCTGGCCCCTCACCTAAGAACAATTTTCCTTAACAGGGATCTACAAGGAGAACATGGATCCTCCACACACAGCTGCCGAGTTGACATGGGCCCTCAAACTTCTTCACCATGATAAGGTAATGGTTCACAGACAGGCACTATACTACCCAACACTACACTACCCTATCCAAGACTTAATTGAAAATTCAAATTGTATTTGTCACATACAGGTACACAGTCATACACAGTACGATATGCAGTGAAATGCTTACACAACCGCCAGTGACCTTAAAAAGAAAATTAAAGCTTATAATAAGAAATAAGTATGAATAAAAGAATTTTTTTATTTAACTAGGATAAAAATAGAAGTATACTGTACATAAAATAGAAATAAAAATAGAAATATACTGTACAATAGAACAATTAGAAATTTTGTGTAAGAAATATGGTGTGCAAATATGCATAAAAAGTGTCTTATTAAGGTGCTTTATTCAAGTGTCTTTGTGCAGTGGTCCAGAATGTAAACTTAAACATGTACAGTAAGTGTAGATGTGAGTGTAGATGTGCGTGAATGTGTCCATAGTGTCCATTGATGTTAAAAGATTGTATTAGTTCTGCATGGTGGTGTGGTTGAGAGACCATATCGCCTGCGGGAAGAAACTCCTCCTCAGTCTCTCTGTGTTGGCCTTTCAGGGAGCGGAAGCGCTTTCCTGACAGTAACAGAGTGAACAGTCCATTCTTGGGATGACTGAGGTCCGTCACGATCTTCCTGGCCTTGGTCCAGCACCGCTTGGTGTAGATCGAGTGCAGGTCAGGGAGCTCGGTGCGGATGATGCGCTCAGCTGATCGCACCACCCTCTGTAGAGCTCGTCTGTCCTGCATGGTGCTGTTCCTGAACCAGGTTAAGATGTTTCCCGTCAGGATGCTCTCTATGGTGCAGGAGTAAAAGTTCCTGAGCACCTTGGAGGGCAGTCTGAAGTCTCTCAAACGTCTGAGGTGGTAGAGACGCTGCCGGGCCTTTTTCACCACGGTGTAGATGTGACAGGACCATGCCAGGTCCTGCGTGATGTGAACACCGAGGTATCGGAAGCTGTCCACTCTCTCCACTGGGCTCCTGTTGATGACAGTGGTCTGGTAGTTCCTCTCCTGCTTTGTACTGAAGTCCACTATCAGCTCCTTTGTCTTGATGACGTTCAGGAGAAGATTGTTCCTCTGGCACCAGTTCTCCAGATCTCCTCTAGGTCTCGTTGTTGATCGTGATCAGGCCGACCACGACAGTGTCGTCAGCAAACTTGATGATGGCGGTGGAGTTGGTAGTGGCCACACAGTCATAGGTGTACAAAGAGTACAGGGGGGGGGGCTCTACCCTACACTAACCAACACTACACTACACTACACAACGCTAGCAACAATACACTACCCGACACTACATGACACTGCAGTACACTACACAACATGACACTACACACTTCCCAACATGACATTACATTACACTATACTACACACTGCACAATACGTATTATACACACAACATTACATACTATGCACACCATACACTACACGCATTATGCAGCCAGTGGATGATACACTCTTCTTTAAAAATTTTCAAATCTAACATGTGCTCAAACACACACACACACACACACACACACACACACATATACATGCATACACACTCCTTCAACTTGAAGAGCAGTAAAGTTATCAAGACACATGGGAATTAATTAGAGTAGCAGGCTCTTTGCCTGAGGATGTGCGTGCGTGTGTGTGTGTGTGTGTGTGTGTGTGTGTGTGTTAGAGATCTTGCTAAAATCTCTAGACCAGGGGGATTTAAGATAGTCACTAATTAACAGAGCCATCAAAAGGAAGTGCTATTACCTTTATGTAGCTAATGAGGATGCTAATGTCTGTTTTTCTCTCTATTTCTTTCTCTCTAATACATCCACACACACACACACACACACACACACACACACACACACACACAGATGACTGACTGCTGGAACTGGAAGCATCTGACCCGAGAACAGGTTAATATTTACGGACCAGTGAGATTTATGGACTTATAACCTGTGTGTGTGTGTGTGTGTGTGTGTGTGTAGACCAATATGCAGTCAGCTTGTGAACAGCAGATTAAACAGTGTAGTTTATTGCTGTTCTGGCAGTGTATTTTACTGCAAACACGTTGATGGAATGCTGCGCTCTGATTGGTCAGAAAGTGTTTGTTGATGAATTCTCCATAACAGCAGGTTCCTATTACCGTGCTGGCTCTGATACGTCATGGTTTCCATGGAGACGTGTCAGTCTCAGGGGCGCTCAGGGCACATGGTGTGGTGGGAAACTCATCAGCGTGAGCGTGCGGTGCAGTAGTGCTGATTGTTTTCCTGGAGCTGTGCCCCCTGCAGGGGGTTACTTCACCCTGCCTGGATGTGTTAGAAATTTACGGAAATTATTCAAGCGAAGAAAAAAAAAAGCGAAGAAATTGGCAAGGTGAACTCTCCAGGAAGGTGAAGGTGAAGAGATGTTTTTTCAGCATTTTTGTTGTTTTGTGATTAATGTTGTCTACTGAAACACAACGGATGCGGAAACACGAAATATCAAATGTATACGGTGTGAGCTGAGGGGCGCAGCGTGAGGGACACAGCGTGGGGGGGCAGAGTGAGGGGCACAGCGTGGGGGCACAGCGTGTCCCATTTCCCCCTGAGCTTTCTTCGTCTGAGGTTTTTTTTGGTTACAAAAATAGGTTAATTTTCTTGTATTGGAAATGTCATCTCCCTCTCCTCTGATACTTTCTCCAGGCTGCAGGATCCTTTTCTTCTTTTTATTCATTTAGAAAAAGATTAAATTGACCCTAAGAGGTTCCGCAGCTTGGTTTTCATAAACGCTGGCCTTCATCTCCTCGACCCTCAGACACTCAAACCCTCAAACACTCTGAACATTCTGGAATTAGTTCTGCTCCTTTATTAACAGACACACTGTCATTCTCTCCAATGATAAAATATATATATATATATATATATATATATATATATATATATATATATATATACAGTATATAAATTAATAATAATAATAATAATAATTGAGCTCTGTGTATGGATGACAGGATTCTCACTTTCTCTCTCTCACAGTCTCGCTTGGGATTCTGTTCTTTCACAGTAAATTACAGAGCATTGTGAACTGATAATTAAACAAATCGTTCCTGTGTGTGAAAGACGCTGATTTGTGGCACGCCGTAAACACGCTCGTGTTCTCCGGGCAACTTTCCTCATAACCGCTGATTTATTAGCGGGATAATTACGGCTCGGTGACGATCCAGTCAGGGCGCGAGCGAAGCGCCGTTCGCCTCGCAGAGCATCGGCGCAGTTACAGTCAACAGCTCGCTAAGTTTTATTTGCTTTGTAGTTAATCACTGTGTGTATGAGGGGTGAGGGGAGGATGGGGGGGGGGTTGAATCGCACTGTCAGCCTGGAGTTCCTCGCCATGACTGAAGGTTCCTCTGTGTTCGCCAATTTCCTCCCAAACAAATAAAAACAAATAAAAATGAACTAGGGAGCTTTAGAAAGAATGGGAATTTCAGAACTAGGTTTCTTGGGAATTTAGGGGACTTACATTGCATTTACAAAAGTATTTTAAACTTTACATAACTGGATAGATCCTTATACTGGTTTCTATCCAGACATTAATCTCACTCTATAGTTTCTCCTCATGCCTACAATATATGTGTTTTTTTGGGTTCTCTAAAGGGCTTCCTATGAAAAGCATGCTAGGGACATGAGGAACCTTGGAAACTAGGGCACTTCAGGAAGCTCTGGAAAGTGCAATTCAATTCCATAACTTTTTCATTATATAAGGTACCAACAATCAGCCTGCATACTTCAATCAAAGTGGAGAGACACTTGAGAGTGTAAGACACTAGCAGTTCACTCAGATACTGCGGCTCGAGACCATTTAATGCTTTATATGTCAAGAGTAGTATTTTAAAATCAATGCGAAATTTCACGGGGAGCCAATGCAGTGAAGATAGGATAGGGGTGATGTGCTCATATCTTCTGGTTCTAGTGAAGACTCTCGCTGCTGCATTCTGGACTAGCTGAAGCTTGTTTATGCACCTAGATGAACAACCAGACAGTAAGACATTACAATAGTTCAACCTAGAGGTGATAAAAGCATGAACTAGTTTTTCTGCATCAGTTAGTGACAATATATGTCTTATCTTGGCAATATTTCTGAGGTGACAGAATGCTATCCTGGTAATATTATCTACATGAGGGCAACCCTTGTACGAGGACGCTGAGACGCTGCTTTTTTCCGAGCTCCACCATACTGACCAACTTTTAAACTTTTTCGTCCCCTTACAAAGAGTGTACATAAAACGGATAAGTATCTTATAATATATTTACTCGAAACGCGTGTTATATCGTTAAGTTTTAATTGTTTTGCAGCACACCGCTTTTAGCCGGCATTAGCATCGCTAATTAGCATTAGCATCGCTAATTAGCATTAGCATCGCTAGCCCGGCTATCACGTTTGTTTTCGCTTCCTCACACCGATTATTTTCCGTGTTTAGACACCATATCGGTTGTGATTCTGCCTCTGAGTGCAGGTGAGGAGACATTGGAGCTGCACTCGGTGGATTTGGAGGTGGAGGCCGTGGAGAAGCTGATCCGTGACCTACAGGTGAAGCTGGCCCGGCTACAGCAGCGGAAAGCCACGCTGGAATCGACGCGGACCGACGCTCACCTGTCCCAGGTAAATTCTCGGCGTGAGAATTCTCCTACAACCTCAACCCCGCGTGTTTCTCTGCCCAGGTCCAACACACCAATGACGCAGCCCGCCCAGTTTTCCTACACCCCGGCGCCGGGATACCACGGACCCTGGATACAGCAGCGGCGGAAGAAGCACGCCAAGCCCCGGGCGAGGACCTCTCCCCCTCCACCAACACCACCCGTCTTCGACATCTCGACACAAAACCGCTTCGCTCCTCTCCGCGAGATGGCACACGACGTCCTGGTCATCGGAGACTCCATCGTTCGTCACGTGCGTGCTACCACGGCTAAAGGTAAGGTGCACACACGCAGTTTACCTGGTGCACGTGTTCTTGATGTTGCTGCACAGGTGCCTGCTGCCCTGAGGAAGAACATTGGAGCTGTGGTCCTTCATGCCGGCACGAACGACACCAGGCTGAGGCAGACGGAGATCCTAAAGAAGGACTTCAGGAGCCTGGTCGAGAAGGTCCGCAGCACATCACCCACGACAAGGATCATCGTATCTGGACCGCTTCCCACATTTCAGCGAGGAATCGAGAAGTTCAGAAGATTATTTGCTTTTAATGAATGGTTACAATCTTGGTGTCAACAACAGAAATTACGCTTTGTTGATAACTGGAATGTTTTCTGGGAGCGTCCTAGGCTCTATCACACCGATGGCCTACACCCTAGCAGAGCTGGAGCAGCGGTCCTCTCTGACAACATCTCCAGGACACTAAGAACCATCTGCCTGGCGGTATGTCATACTGTAGATTCCAAACATATTAGACACATCACAACTCACCGTAGTGATAGACGCACACACATACAGTGGTGTGAAAAACTATTTGCCCCCTTCCTGATTTCTTATTCTTTTGCATGTTTGTCACACTTAAATGTTTCTGCTCATCAAAAACCGTTAACTATTAGTCAAAGATAACATAATTGAACACAAAATGCAGTTTTTAAATGAAGGTTTACGTTATTAAGGGAGAAAAAAAACTCCTAATCTACATGGCCCTGTGTGAAAAAGTTATTGCCCCCCTTGTTAAAAAATAACTTAACTGTGGTTTATCACACCTGAGTTCAATTTCTGTAGTCACCCCCAGGCCTGATTACTGCCACACCTGTTTCAATCAAGAAATCACTTAAATATGATCTACCTGACACAGAGAAGTAGACCAAAAGCACCTCAAAAGCTAGACATCATGCCAAGATCCAAAGAAATTCAGGAACAAATGAGAACAAAAGTAATTGAGATCTATCAGTCTGGTAAAGGTTATAAAGCCATTTCTAAAGCTTTGGGACTCCAGCGAACCACAGTGAGAGCCATTATCCACAAATGGCAAAAACATGGAACAGTGGTGAACCTTCCCAGGAGTGGCCAGCCGACCAAAATTACCCCAAGAGCGCAGAGACAACTCATCCGAGAGGCCACAAAAGACCCCAGGACAACATCTAAAGAACTGCAGGCCTCACTTGCCTCAATTAAGGTCAGTGTTCACGACTCCACCATAAGAAAGAGACTGGGCAAAAATGGCCTGCATGGCAGATTTCCAAGGCGCAAACCACTTTTAAGCAAAAAGAACATTAAGGCTCGTCTCAATTTTGCTAAAAAACATCTCAATGATTGCCAAGACTTTTGGGAAAATACCTTGTGGACCGACGAGACAAAAGTTGAACTTTTTGGAAGGTGCGTGTCCCGTTACATCTGGCGTAAAAGTAACACAGCATTTCAGAAAAAAGAACATCATACCAACAGTAAAATATGGTGGTGGTAGTGTGATGGTCTGGGGTTGTTTTGCTGCTTCAGGACCTGGAAGGCTTGCTGTGATAGATGGAACCATGAATTCTACTGTCTACCAAAAAATCCTGAAGGAGAATGTCCGGCCATCTGTTCGTCAACTCAAGCTGAAGCGATCTTGGGTGCTGCAGCAGGACAATGACCCAAAACACACCAGCAAATCCACCTCTGAATGGCTGAAGAAAAACAAAATGAAGACTTTGGAGTGGCCTAGTCAAAGTCCTGACCTGAACCCTATTGAGATGTTGTGGCATGACCTTAAAAATGCGGTTCATGCTAGAAAACCCTCAAATAAAGCTGAATTACAACAATTCTGCAAAGATGAGTGGGCCAAAATTCCTCCAGAGCGCTGTAAAAGACTTGTTGCAAGTTATCGCAAACGCTTGATTGCAGTTATTGCTGCTAAGGGTGGCCCAACCAGTTATTAGGTTCAGGGGGCAATTACTTTTTCACACAGGGCCATGTAGGTTTGGATTTTTTTTCTCCCTAAATAATAAAACCCCTCATTTAAAAACTGCATTTTGTGTTTACTTGTGTTATCTTTGACTAATAGTTAAATGTGTTTGATGATCAGAAACATTTTGTGTGACAAACATGCAAAAGAATAAGAAATCAGGAGGGGGGCAAATAGTTTTTCACACCACTGTAGCTTGTCCTATAGAAACTGTGTCTGTTCCCTGAATACTGAGAAAAAAGAATAAATTTGTTAAATTTGCCCGAAACAATCTGATAACCATAAAACCAGAAAAAGGCAAAATAAGTAGTCAAAATCCACCTCTAAAGTTTGGACTACTCAACATTAGATCCCTTGCGCCTAAAGCACTTATTGTTAATGAAATTATCTCAGATTATTGCCTTGACGCACTCTGTCTCACTGAAACCTGGCTTAAACCAAATGAATATTTTGGTCTGAATGAGTCTACTCCGTCAGGATATTTCTATAAGCACGAGCCCCGTCTAATTGGTCGCGGTGGTGGTGTCGCCACTATCTACAATGATGTACTCACTGTTACCCAGAAAATAAGGCCCAGGTTTAATTCATTTGAAGTGCTTATCATTAATGTTGCACTAAATGAAATACGTAATAAACCCTTGCTATATTTTACCCTGGCCACTGTGTACAGACCCCCGGGGCCATATGGCGATTTTCTTAAAGAATTTGGACATCTGCTATCAGACCTATTGGTTAACTCTGACAAAGTGTTGATAGTAGGAGACTTTAACATTCATGTAGATGATGCTAACGATGCTTTAGCACTCACATTTATGGATTTACTAAATTCCTTTGGGGTTAAGCAAAATATAATTGGAGCAACTCACCGCTTTAATCATACGCTAGATTTAATTATATCCCATGGTATAGATGTCTCTAATATAGAGATCATACCTCAAAGTGATGATATCACAGATCATCACCTCCTGACATATACTCTACCCGTAGAACAGATTAGCTGTGTCTCCCCACGTTGTCAATCTGTTAGAAATATGAATCCCACTACTAAAGACAGATTCACAAGTAATCTGCCGGATCTGTCCCAATTTCTTATTAGACCCCTAAATGCAGATGATCTAGATGAAGTGACTAGCAGCATGGGCACTATTTTTACCAGTACATTAGACACTGTTGCTCCCATCAGATTAAAAAAAGTCAGAGATAAAACATTTGCACCGTGGTACAACAGTCATACTCGCGCCCTAAAGAGAGCAACCCGTAACCTCGAGCGAAAATGGAGGAAAACTAAATTAGAAGTTTTTCGAATTGTGTATAAAGACAGTATGTGCAGCTATAGAAAGGCTCTAAAAACTGCTAGGACCGAGCATCTTAGCCAACTTATAGCAAGAAACCAAAACAATCCCAGGTTCTTATTTAGTACAGTGGCTCGCCTAACAAAACCTAAGATGCCCGCAGAGAGTATCCCATCACAGTTTAGAAGTGAAGACTTTATGGACTTCTTTAATGAAAAAATCAATAATATCAGGAAGAAAATAATGGAGGTTCAACCTCTAATAGTATCTCACGATCCAGTTCAGCCTATAGCTTCACATTTAGATTTTCACTGCTTTACAGGTATAGGACAGGAAGAGCTGTATAAACTCATCACCTCGGCTAAATCAACAACGTGCCTGTTAGACCCAATCCCAACCAGATTTTTAAAAGAAGTGATGCTTACGGTTGGAGAGCCACTCCTAAACATTATTAATTCTTCATTACATCTAGGTCACGTCCCTAAACCTTTCAAGTTAGCAGTTATTAAGCCGCTTCTTAAAAAATCAAATTTGGACGCCGAATGAAATAACAAATTACAGACCGATTTCAAACCTCCCGTTCATATAAAAAATTCTAGAAAAAGTAGTATCAGCTCAAATTTGCACATTCTTGCAGGATAACAACATCCTTGAAGAATTTCAGTCAGGTTTCAGGCCCCATCATAGCACAGAAACTGCACTAGTTAAGATTACAAACGACTTGTTTTTAGCTTCAGACCAAGGCTGCATCTCATTGCTAGTCCTTCTTGATCTTAGTGCTGCATTCGACACTATAGATCATAATATTCTCATAGATCGCTTACAAAATTATATAGGTATTCAGGGACAGGCATTAAAATGGTTTAGATCTTACCTGTCTGATCGCTACCATTTTGTAGATCTAAATGGAGAACCGTCTGGTGTAATGCCAGTGAAATATGGGGTCCCACAAGGGTCAGTTTTAGGACCTCTGTTGTTCTCAATATACATGCTTCCCTTGGGTAACATCATTAGAAGACATGGGATTAGTTTCCATTGTTATGCTGATGATACCCAATTATATATCTCAACTAAACCAGACGAAATACCTAAGTTGTCTAGATTAACTGAGTGTGTCCAGGACATAAAAGATTGGATGACCAATAACTTTCTTTTATTAAATTCAGATAAGACAGAGATATTACTTATTGGCCCAAAAACCAGCACACAACAGCTTTCACAATTCAGCTTGCGCTTAGAAGGATGTACTGTTATTACCAGCTCAGTAGTAAAAGATCTGGGAGTAATATTAGACAGTAACTTGTCTTTTGAAAATCACATTTCAAATATCACAAAAACAGCCTTTTTCCATCTTCGAAATATTGCTAAACTTAGGAACATCTTATCCGTATCTGATGCAGAAAAACTAGTTCATGCATTCATGACCTCCAGACTGGACTATTGTAATGCATTACTAGGTGGTTGTCCTGCATCCTCAATAAACAAGCTTCAGTTAATCCAAAATGCAGCTGCCAGGGTTCTCACTAGATCCAGAAAATATGATCATATAACCCCAATATTATCATCCCTGCACTGGCTACCTGTTCAGTTTAGAATAAATTACAAAATAGTATTACTTACATACAAGGCCTTAAATGGTTTAGCTCCCACATACCTAACCAGTCTTCTGATGCGCTACAATCCACCACGCGCCTTAAGATCACAAAGCTCCGGACTTCTGGTAGTTCCCAGAATTTCAAAATCTACAAAAGGGGGTAGGGCTTTTTCATATTTAGCTCCAAAGCTTTGGAATAGCCTTCCAGACAGTGTTCGGGGAGCAGACACGGTTTCTCAGTTCAAAAGTAGACTCAAGACACATCTTTTTAATCTGGCATACACATAACTCATCCCAGTACTCATACTCCCGAACACCTATACCGAATGGCAACTACGCTAATTCTCCCCATCTGTTCTGTATTTCTCTACCCATCCCGAGGCATCGGGAGATTTTGCCAGCTTCAGTAGACAAAGGCCGACCCTGCGAGGTTCCTGAGGCATCCAGAGAAGGACCAGCTCCAGCTGGATTCAGCTTTATGATGGTTGGAGCTACACATGCTGCTCCTGTGCTTCCAGTGATCCAGACCTCATCTGCCCTCCGCACCTACTGACTCGTCCCTATGCTGAACTGGTCTTCATGTCAATTTAAATAATTTCTGTCATATTGAATTTTCACCTGCACAACACACAAGATGTTATATCATTTCTATCTGTTATCGCCCAAATGAGGATGGGTTCCCTGTTGAGTCTGGTTCCTCTCAAGGTTTCTTCCTAATGCCATCTCAGGGAGTTTTTCCTTGCCACCGTCGCCGTCACCCTTGGCTTGCTCATCAGAGACATTTCATTCATTTGTCTCATTATTATCTGCACATTTTTCTCACACATCCACACTTCCAATTATTTTCTTTTCTATAATTATTATTATTATTTGTTTTTATTTATTTATTTTCTATTATTATTTTATTTATTTATTTGTTATTATTATTATTATTATTTTTTTTTTTTTTTTTTTAAATTTCTTTAATTTTTGTGAAGCTGCTTTGAGACAATGACCATTGTTAAAAGCGCTATATAAATAAAATTGAATTGAATTGAATTGAATGAGCTTCAAATGAAAGGCTGGAATCTATAATCACGCCGAGGTCTTTTACTGTTGCACTTGATGGAACAGAAAGGCCATCTAAAGTTACGGTGTGATCTAAAATTTTACTCCTAGCTGTATACGGTCCTATGACTAGAACGTCTGTCTTATCCGGATTAAGCAGAAGGAAGTTAATTAGCATCCAATTTCTTATGTCCTGCACACATTGTTCAACTCTAGTAAAGAATGATCCATTAGGAAGTATGGTACTAGTGGACAGTGTGGTACTAGTGAGCAGTGTGGTACTAGTGGACAGTATGGTACTAGTGGACTTTGTGGAACTTGGTGAAAGCCTTGAACTAGTAGGAAATATGAGAAAGTTTGAAAAACAGCTTTTTAAGTAAGGTAGACGTTATTTCTGTCCAAAATGCTGCCTACATAGTAATTCTTATCTGTAATGTAACAAATCCAATAACACTTAGTGAACAAAAAGACGCTGGTGCAGTACAACTTGGCTCACATCAGAGACAGGGATAAAGGTTATTTTATTATATTTCACAAACAAACAAACAAATAAATAAGCGAGCAGGTGCAGATATTATATTTCTGTATTCATTAAATGTTAAAATGTGGTGAAGGCCACTGGAGTTATTTATACACTTACACTCTCTCTCGTCTCTCTCTCTCTCACACACACTTTCTCTCTCTCTCTCTCTCTCTCTCTCTCTCTCTCCCTCCGAGTAAACAGCGTAGGAGGATTTCTCACACTGAATGTCTCTCAGTTAATAATGGGTTTTATAATGATGAGGATCAGCGCAGGAGAATGTGAGAATGTGGGATTAGCGTTTGATCCCTGATGAAAGAAAAACAGAAAGAAAGAGTGATAGAGTTTGTGTCAGGAGCAGAAGGACCATGAATTATATAGTACAGCTCTGTGTGTGTGTGGTGGGGGGGAGGGGTGTACAGATCGATGGCAGGATCACCTCTCGGACCTCCAGAAGGGTACGGTCCAATTTAAAAGCTTCAGTCTGAGTTTTAATCCAATTAGAGAAAAGGGTTTGGCTCAGACTTCATAAGGAGTGCGTGTGAGCTTGGAGTGTGAAGTGTGTCACTGTGTGTGTGCAAGTGTGTAAGGGATGGGAAGGTTTAAAAGAAAACACTTAGCTAATTTCGGTCTGAAGGTGGAGGGCTGAATCTCTTAGAGTTACAAGAGCAAGACTAAGATTTTTCTTTCATTTTCCAGAACTGAGCTCCAGTAACTATTTACACATTGTGTGTGCGTGTGTTTGTGTGTGTGTGCCATCATGACCCAAAACCCTCCCTGTACATTATATCATGACCCAAATTGATCTCACTGTACATTACATCATGATGCAAAACCCTCCTCCCTGTACATTGGATCATGACCCAAACCCCTCCGCCTGTACATTACATCATGATGCAAACCCTCCTCCCTGTACATTACATCATGATGCAAAACCCTCCCCCTGTACATTACATCATGACCCAATCTCCTCTCCCTGTACATTACATCATGATGCAAAACCCTCTTCCCTGATCATTACATCATGACCCAAACCCCTCCTCCTGTACATTACATCATGCTGCAAAACCCTCTTCCCTGATCATTACATCATGACCCAAAGTCCTCCCCCTGTACATTACATCATGATGCAAACTCCTCCCCCTGTACATTACATCATGATGCAAAACCCTCTTCCCTGATCATTACATCATGATCCAAACTCCTCCCCCTGTACATTACATCATGATGCAAACCCTCCTCCCTGTACGTTACATCATGACCCAAACCCCTCCCCTGTACATTACATCATGATGCAAAACCCTCTTCCCTGATCATTACATCATGACCCAAACTCCTCCCCCTGCACATTACATCATGATGCAAAACCCTCTTCCCTGATCATTACATCATGACCCAAACTCCTCCCCCTGTACATTACATCATGATGCAAAACCCTCCTACCTGTACATTACATCATGACCCAAACCCCTCCCCTGTACATTACATCATGGTGCAAAACCACCACCCCTCCCGTGCCTTACATCCTCCTGAGTTGCTGTATTAAGTCCCGAGGTCAGATGAGTATTAATAAATTTTTGTTTCTTTTGTTCACTGTAACAGTGTGTGTGTTAATTAAATGTATAGTTGTGTTCACAGATGGATACACACCATCACTATTTCTTCTCAGATAATATTATATCTACACATACACATATACACACACTTGCATGACACACTTGCATGCTAACTAGCCCCCTGAAATCTGTGTGTGTGTGTGTGTGTGTGTGTGTGCGTGCGTGCGTGTGGAAGAGAGACAGAGATAGAGATGGAAAGAGAGAGAGATGAGCATCAGGGGAAGCGTGCAGTTAAAATTGGAAATTGTAAAGTGTGGATATGATTTATGAGTGAGTGTACGGAGCGCTGAGACACGAGGAGAGGTTAAAGAGAGAGGAATAAATTGAGATGACTGGAGAGAGAGAGGGAGAGAGAGAGAGAGAGGTGCAGACAGAGGGAGATGGATTAGTCTGTGATAGAGATATAGAAAGAACAAAATAAATGTATAAGTATATGCAGAACGATGTGAAGTAAAAGTATGATAGAGGATAGAGATATAAAAAGAGGGAGGAGACTGAGAATAAAAAGAAAAAATAAGAGTTATTAATAGATCATAAAGTTGACGAGAGAGACAGAGAGGTGTTTCATCATCGTTGATAGACGTATGAAAAGAAAGTGATCAGAGAAGAGAGAAAAGAGAAACACAAAGTTGGAGAGAGAGAGAAAGACAGAGAGAGACAGAGTGAGAGAGAGACATAAAGGGGGAGTCGAACACTGGTAAAGACATGATGAACACAGAGAGATGGAGAGGTGGATAAAAAGAGATTAACAGAGTGTTCGATGGGAAAAGGAGAGATACTGCATACACTCTTCAGCTGCAGACTTATCACCAATTAACCTCTTAAACACAGCTTTTAACACACACACACACAAACACACACACACTGGACTCTCACACACAGCTTCATGTCTTCATCACTTCGTTCCTGTTCCTAATTAAGCCTTTAATAAACTGCGGAGTTCGATTTAACTTCTCCAGATCTTCACTTCTCTATTTTATTATTTTAATTAAATTTAAAACGGGATATATAAAACGTTCATCATCCCTTCAGGCCACGCCCCTTCATTCATCATCCCTACAGGCCACGCCCCTTCATTCCTCATCCCTTCAGGAAACTCCCCTTTAGGCCATGCCCCTTCGTTCATCATCCCTTCAGAAAAGACTCCGTCAGGCCACGCTTCTTCAGACATCATCCCTTTAGGCCACTCCTCTTCAGGCCATTCTCTTTCACACCATTCCGCTTCAGGTCACTCCGCTTTTAAGCCACTCCCTTCTACATCACACATCTTCAGACCACACCCCTTGATGACACTTGTTTTACTGCGCATCCAATGAGTTCCACCTATGCTGTAGGTCTCGCTCTGTCTCATAAACAAGTTCTGTGACCCGCATCCTCCACCACAGCATCAGGACTCGACCATGAAGCGATGGGGAAGCGTGACCTTCTGAGGTCTAGTGAAGTCCAGGCCTCGAGTTAGGCCTGTTTGTTCAGGCACAAGGGGGCGCTACACTGGGTTATGCAAGCAGGTTTAGTGTTCTTGCTGGTACTTTAGATATTGTGTATGTGTGTGTGTGTCTCAAGACTTACTCAAGTGTGTTGTTCCTATTCCTTCTGTTTTCTTAATGTCTGTTCTGTGTATTTATATGCGTGCGCATGTGTGTGTGTGTGTGTTTATGTATATGTGTGTGTGTGTGTGTGTGTGTGTGTGTGTGTGTGTGTGTGTGTGTGTGCCTCCAGGCTTACTCGAGTGTTACCGTGGCGATGAGTTTGGAGATTTCCCCACAGGTATTTCTCAAGGTTAGTCACGCACTCTTTGGCAGGAGATGCTATTTTTCACGGCACCCGTGTGCGTGTGCCGGCACATTTATTACCCACCTGAACGTGCTCCCTCCTGACCCATGTGTGTGTGTGTGTGTGTGTGTGTGTGTGTTGCCAAACAGTGTTGTATATTGAGTAATACAGACTCCGTGTTTTAGCCACCACACCTGGATTGGTTGGTTTGAGCCACGCGTGTGTGTGTGTGAGTGTGTGTGTGTGTGTGTGTGTGTGGGTGGGTGTGTGTAATTTTCTGAGCATGCTTATTGGATTTGTTTTATGTTTATTTAAAATGCGTAAAATAAACAGTGTATTAAAAATGTGAAAATAAGTGCTTCGGCTCTCAGAGCAAAAAAATAATGAAACTTAAAATAGAATTAAATATAAATATTATTACTGAGAATATAATTTACACTCACATGTGGTCTGTAGAACATAAATTATTCATAATTAAAGCAGTAATGATTTTTACTTATTAAAAATATATATTTTGATGTAATAAATTAAATGAAAGTTTATTTCGTACAGTGTACGAGTGTTACAACCCAAGCAATGATGAAGTCAAGGAGATGATACACATTTGGAGAGGTGTGTATGGAGAGGTGTGTGAGATCATCACACATCTAAGTGTAGTAGGTGGAGAGATGAACTCATCTCCTGAAAATCAGACCATTTTCACTGTCTCACTTCTGCACGATCTCCTGCTGCTTCTCCTCAGAGCTTCTCCTTCCCGCTTCTCCTCACTGTTTCCCCTCAGAGCTTCTCCTCACTGCTACTCCTCCTGCTTCTCCTCAGAGCTTCTCCTCACCGTTTCCCCTCAGAACTTCTCCTCAGAGCTTCTCCTCCCCGCTTCTCCTCACCGTTTTCCCTCCAAGCTTCTCCTCACTGCTTCTCCTCAAAGCTTCTCCTCCCTGCTGCTCCTCAGAGCTTCTCCTCACCATTTCCCCTCAGAGCTTCTCCTCCCCGCTTCTCCTCCCACATCTCCTCAGAGCTTCTCTTCACTGCTTCTCCTCCTGCTTCTCCTCAGAGTTTCTCCTCACCACTTCTCCTCAAAGCTTCTCCTCCTGCTTCTCCTCAGAGCTTCTGCTCCCCGCTTCTCCTCACCATTTCCCCTCAGTGCTTCTCCTCCCCGCTTCTCCTCAGAGCTTCTCCTCACTGTTTCTCCTCATGCTTCTCCTCCCACTTCTCCTCACTGTTTCCCCTCAGAGCTTCTCCTCACTGCTTCTCCTCCTGATTCTCCTCCTGCTTCTCCTCAGAGCTTCTCCTTATCGCTTCATCAGAGAGAGAGATGGAGAGAGATTTCCTTCTTTGCTGGAGGAGCCGAAATCTCATCAGTGAGGAAGAACCAAATATCTTGTCTCTTTCTCTCACACTCCTCACACACACACTCCAGTCTCTTTCACACTAACATGTCTCAAACACTTTATATATTATAAATAACATCTATCTGAATTTCTCTCACACTTTATCTCACTCTGTGCCTCCCGCTGTCTCACTCTGTTTCTCACGCTGTCTCACACTGTGTCTCCCGCTGTCTCACTCTGTGTCTCCCGCTGTCTCACTCAGTGTCTCACACTGTGTCTCACTCTGTGTTTCATGTTCTGTCGCACTCTCTCTCATGATGTGTCTCTCTCTGTGTCTCACAGTCTCTCATTTAAATTTATTTGGTCTTGTACAGATAGGTTTTATATTTCTTATATATTTTTGAAAATGTTTATATTTTGTTTTATTTTCTTATAGTTAAGATATTTATTTATTTATTGCTTCTTTTCTATTTCTCTTTATTTATTGTTAATTGTTTAAAAATTTTAAGGTCATATAAGCATTTCACTGCATATCGTACTGTGTGTGACTGTGTATGTGACAAATAAAATTTGAATTTGAGATCGTCAGCCAAGAACCTCAGGCTATTGCTGCTCTTTAAGAGGGAGGTGTGGACTTCAGTTTGGGACATTCATTTAAGGCCAGACATCGTGACTCAGCTTCCTCCACGTTTAAGCCCCTCCCCAGTCGGGAACGTCGCCACTGCAACCGCAGGGTGACAAACATGTCAGCTTCATCGGTTCAAAAGGGACTGGGCGTGGCCAACTGCCCGTTACCGTCAACACAAACATGCAGATTGTACAAATTATTTTGAGAGTGATGATCTCAGTGAAGGTGTTTCTTATGTGTTGATATTTGTGACAGTGGAGGAGGAAGTGCAACTCTGTCTCGGCCTCAATGCTCGTACACTGAGCACACACACACACACACACACACACAAACACACTCTGTGCTCGAGGTTCTCCTGTGTCGACTCGTCTCCACAGCCAGACGGTGTTCAGTCAGCCTGTACCTGCTCAGGGTCTGTGACGGTGAAGACACACTCTGCCGGTTCCTCCCCTCTCTCTTTAGGGCCCGATAGCAGTGTAGTCTGGACTGGGTTTGGGTCTGACGTCCCAGTGCTCCAGATACTCTCTCCTCATCTGATCTGTAGTGTGTGTGTGTGTGTGTGTGTGTGTGTGTGTGTGTGTGTGTGTGTGTGTGTGTGTGTGTGACACTTGCTCTCTCTTTCTCTCAAGTTAGAAGTGCATTATTGTTTTAACAATGTTGCCAAAGCAGATTGTAATCACACACACACACACACACACACACACACACACACACTCACACACATACACACACTCATCAATTATAAAAAATAAGACAAATAAAGGAATAGAAAAACATGATGAAACGAATGATGAGCAGACGAGTGGAGTACACACACAGAGACGGGGATGATTAGCTCATACACATTACTGTAGAACATCTGACTGTAAATAGTGTTAGCATTAGATTAGATTAGATTAGATTAGATTAGATTAGATTAGATTGGATTAAATTTCCTCTCAGAAGGAGTGCTGAAGGTGGAAGTGCAAGTAGCTGAGTTTGGGAGACGTGTGTGAGGAATGGAGAAATGGATGAAGACGAATAGAGGACATGGAGATAAACATAAAGCAGATAAAGGGAGAGAAAGATTCTGAACAATAACAAAACAAACAGAGACAAAACAATGAACTACACCAGAGAGACGCTCCAGTTCTCTCTCTCTCTCTCTCTCTCTCTCTCTCCCTCTCTCAGTGAACCATCTCGTCTCTCATCATGGGGCGGTACAGGGGGCGAAAAGAAAGGTAATGCATTCTCATTCTCTCTTTCCTTTCGAATCATTTCTGTTCCTGCTGATGCTGACACACACACACACAGGTCATTGGTAATGCTACATATGCCTATTTGTTTCTTTTTATCTTTCCTTCTTATTTCTGTCGCTATAAAAGCAGAAATCCTCACTGAGACAGCCCTAGTGGGTGTGGCCTAATATTCTAATGAATATTTAAATCACCAACTTAGATGTCTCCAATCTATCCAGGATTTTTTTTTTCTTCCTTAAATTGAGGTGGGCGGGACAATATCAGCCATGTGATTAGAAGGGGTGGAGCCTTGGCTAGAGCCACCACTTTTATCTCTGCCCACTCTGCATTTCCAAAAGTGCGTCCTGTGGTGAAGTACATGCGCGTGCTGTAAAGCAGCAAGAACAATCTTATGGTAAATGAAACTACTTATAATTTTTCACCCTATGTAGTGTCTGTAACCTGTTACCATGTCTGTAGAAGGATGTACTGTTACTACCAGCTCGACAGTAAAAGACCTGGGCATAATATTAGACAGCAACTTGCCCTTTGAAAATCATATTTCAAATATCACAAAAACAGCCATTTTCCATCTTAGAAATATTGCCAAACGTAGGAGCATCTTATCCGTATCTGATGCAGAAAAGCTCGTACATGCATTCATGACCTCCAGACTGGACTATTGTAATGCATTACTAGGTGGTTGTCCTGCATCCTCAATAAACAAGCTTCAGTTAGTCCAAAATGCAGCCGCCAGGGTTCTCACTAGATCCAGAAAATATGATCATATAACCCCAATATTATCATCCCTGCACTGGCTACCTGTTCAGTTTAGAAATAATTACAAAATACTATTACTTACATACAAGACCTAAAATGGTTTAGCTCCCACATACCTAACCAGTCTTCTGATACGCTACAATCCACCACGCGCCTTAAGATCACAAAACTCCGGACTTCTGGTAGTTCCCAGAATTAAAAAATCTACAAAAGGGGGCGGGGCATTTTCATATTTAGCTCCAAAGCTTTGGAATAGCCTTCCAGACAGTGTTCGTGGAGCAGACACGGTTTCCCAGTTCAAACGTAGACTCAAGACGCATCTTTTTAATCTGCCATACACGTACAGTAACTCATCCCAAAACCTCATACTCCAGTACACCTATCCTGAATGGCAACTATGCTAATTCCCCCCCATATGTTTTGTATTTTTCTACCCATCCCGAGGGATCTGGAGATCCTGATGTTGAACTGAACTGGACACCATATGAACTTTTCCACATCTCCTGTTATACTGAACTTCCAGCCTCCTAACACACAGTATGAGTGCAGATCAATCCCTGCTATCCATTATCACCCAGATGAGGATGGGTTCCCTGTCTAGTCTGGTTCCTCTCAAGGTTTCTTCCTATTACCATCTCAGGGGGGTTTTCCCTCAGCACCGTCACCCTCGACTCGTTCATCAGGGACGATCTGATCATTCTGATTCACACACACTCACATCTTATACACACTTCCATAATACTTTTGATTATACTGTATTTTATGAAGCTGCTTTAAGACAATGAAGAGTGTTAAAAGCACTATACAAATAAAATTTTATTGAATTAAATTAAATGAACTTAGACCCAAACACTATTCAATTCAATTAAATGTTCTTTGTATAGCGCTTTTAACAATTGACATTGTCTCAAAACAGCTTTACACAATCTAAAGAATTATTTAAGTTTGTATGGAATGTGAATGTGTATGAATCAAAATGGTCAGATAGTCCCTGGTGAGCAAGCCGCGGGCGACAGTGGCAAGGAAAAACTCCCTGAGATGGTAATAGGAAGAAACCTTGAAGGAACCAGACTCATCCGGGAACCCATCCTCATCTGGGTGAAACAGATAGCAGGAAATGATCTCCATTTATACAGTGTCTTAGGTGGCAGGCAGTTCAGTTATAATAGTTGATGTTAATTGATGTTAAAATGGAGTCCAGGTAGTTATTGGAGCACTCTAAAAAATGCTGGGTTGTTTTTTCTACCCAAACGCTGGGTTGCCGCTGTTGGGTCATTTTTCTGGGTTATTTTCAGAGAGTTGGGTAGTTTTTGTGTAACCCAGCTGCTGGGTTAAAGTTTGCTTGGCCCCTCCCCCAAAGTTCACCGGTGGATTCAGCGGCTGTCACTCAGCTTCGTGTCTCTTGAGCTCTCACACCGCTGATGACGGTTCATCCTCCTCGGACATTTAAGGGAAAATGGCGTTAAATACAAGGTCTGTATACACATGTTCACTCACCTAATTCACATATGACTGAAAAATTATTACTATATGTAACATTTATTACTGTTACCGTGTTAAGGTTACACACAAACTTTCCGGCTGGTCTGAGGTACTGGATGATAATTTAGCTGAGAATAACTGCTAGTTAGCCAAACAACCCCACCTGTGTATGAAAGAAACGGCTAAGATGTCTGAGCTTTTTAGCTTTCTCTGTAGAATGTTTGCAGGGTTACGAAGAAGGTGAAGTGATGAATGAACGCTAAACTGTTAACTTTAGTGCTCGCATGACGGCGGCATTTAGTTAGTTTGCTAGCATTAGCAACCACTTTAGAACTTTATTAAACTCACTGCTTGAGACAAAATGCTGGTGTTTTACAAAACACTGACCCTCTCACAAATATACAGACCTGCTAACCCTCCTGTTTTTCACTAGCTAGTAATTTACTCTGCGGTCAAATTTCTCCTGCGTTTCTCCCGAGTTATAACAATATTTTACACCTTTCCCCCTTTTGCAAGTATGCAAATGTATCACCAGTAATAGCATGTAAGCTAACCATGTAGCTCTCTTTAACCAAAGTTAAATTAACTATCAGTCAGCGCGCCAACTACAGGAAAAAGTACCACAGCGGTACAGGTAACTACTAGATGGAAGTATTAATATTTTGGTGATTGTAATGTACCAGTATGACACCAACTATGACATTTTTTCGGTAATTAGCTTAAAATCAATGCAGACTACAATATCAACTAGTCTGACATAAAGAGTTGTATCCTAAAAGCCATGCTTATTTTGCTGTTTTATTTTTGGTAGTAGCTCTCTCCATGTTTTTGTTTCTGGTTACCTATACCCTATCTTAATGGGCAGCTTTGTAATTTTTTTGTATCAATCGTATTTCACACGAAATTGATAGTCTTATTCAGTTTAATCTTTGCTATTCAACAAAATTTTAACTTTTTCATTTCTTTCTTTCTAAGGTTGGCACCAACATGGTGGAATACCTCCAGCAGGCTGAAGTGTCGAGGCCGTACCCCTACATCCTGACGTTGGGAGATAATGACCAGCGCTGCTCTCAGTAATGTTGTAATGTTGCTATGAAATAGCGAGACCTACCTGAAAAGTCATAGACAGTGTTTGTATGTTAAAATGAGACCAGGGCTGGATAGTTTTGATCCTGCTCTGTAGAAGTTGCTTCAGCCTATTTGTTCAATTTCTCCATTCTGCCCTTGTCAGTAATAGTATAGTAATGATGTCACTGTTGATTATCTGTTCTTGTGCTTTTGAAAAATAAATGTTTTTTTCTAAGAACATTTAATAGGATGTTGTTTATTGCATACATGTATGTTTTTTGTAATAGACCAGTATATCAAAGTAATTTAACTGTTTAATAGACATGGTTTTTTTTTTTTTTTTTTTTTTTTTACAGATTCATTGTAAAACATGAAAATAATAATAACCTATTTGTGAGGTAGAATTAACCCAATTCTACCTCACAAATAGACCAATTTATGTGGTAGAATTAACCCAGCATTATAGTTAAATATGACCTAGCATTTGGATTGAATATTTAACCCATCTTGTTGGGTTAAACAAATAACCCATCTTGCTGGGTTAAATTAACCCAGCATTTAGTTAGTCCTATATTTACCCAGCAGCTGGGTTAAAAACAACCCAGATTGGGTTGTTTTTAACCCAGCATTTTTTAGGGTGAGACTATAAATTAGTCTCTATTAGATAGATTTGTAGAAAGTTCCAGTCCTGAACTATCGAATTGTCAAGTCCTCAGAGAAACAGCTGTTAACACCAGTCGAGGCGAGAACCGTCTTCTAAGTAGAGAGAATCATTCCCAGACACCAGACGGATCCCAAAGAGACACACGGGGCATCCATGTGACGAGATCTCCAACCAGAAGCGGGCACCAGGATGGGTCAGACAGGTCCAGAGGGCAGAGGGAGTCTGGATCACTGGCAGCTCAGGAACAACATGTGTAGCTCGACAGATGGAGAAAGAGTGAAAGGGGGAGACAGGGGGAGAGAGGAAAGAGAAAGAGGGGGAGAAAGAGAAGAGGAGAAATGGCAGTTAGGTATGGTCACAGTCACATAATGTATAATGTGAATGTATATTTACTGTAGAGTGTAAGCAGGGACTCCGGCAGGACTAACTATGACAACACAACTAAAAGGGAGAGCCAGAAGGAAACACAAACATGAGGGCTCCCTGAGATGTAAAGCAAACAATCAACTCACCGTCAACTAACCTGAGTGCTCAAATGAGAGTGAGGAAGACAGCATCTAAACATACCAGTTCACCATAATACTCTACGTCCATGAGTCCCCCAGATCTGCTCCTTTACCTAAGGCAAATCTATTTATAAAAACGCTTGGCTAAATAAATAGGTTTTTAGCCTAGACTTAAACACTGAGACTGTGTCTGAGTCCCGAACACTATTTGGAAGACTATTCCATAATTTTGGGGCTTTGTAAGAAAAACCTCTGCCCCCAGCTGTAGTTTTCATAATACGCGGTGCTGACAAGCAGCCAGCATCCTTTGATCAAAGTAGGCGTAGTGGATCGTAAGACACTAGCAGTTCGCTCAGATACCGCGGCGCGAGACCATTTAATGCTTTATATGTAGTATTTTAAATTATTTTATTATTAGAGTAGTATTTTAAAATCAATCCGAAATTTCACAGGGAGCCAATGCAGTGAAGGTAGGATAGGGGTGATGTGCTCATATCTTCTGGTTCTAGTGAGGACTCTCGCTGCTGCATTCTAGACTAGCTGAAGCTTGTTTATACACCTAGCTGAACAACCAGACAGTAAGGCATTACAATAGTCCAACCTAGAAGTGATAAAAGCATGAACTAGTTTTTCTGCATCATTTAGCGACAGTATATTTCTTATCTTGGCAATATTTCTGAGGTGAAAGAATGCTATCCTGGTGATATTATCTACATGAGCTTCAAATGAAAGGCTGGAATCTATAATCACGCCAAGGTCTTTTACTGTTGCACTTGATGGAACAGAAAGGCCATCTAAAGTTACGGTGTGAGCTAAGATTTTACACCTAGCTGTATGCGGTCCTATGACTAGAACTTCTGTCTTATCCGGATTAAGCAGAAGGAAGTTAATTAGCATCCAATTTCTTATGTCCTGCACACATGCTCAACTTTAGTAAGCTGGTTTGTCTCATCAGGTTTTGCTGAGACATATACAGTAACTGTGTGTCATCAGCATAACAATGAAAACTAATACCATGTTTACGGATTATGTTGCCAAGAGGAAGTATGTAAAGGGAAAAAAGCAGTGGGCCTAAAACTGAACCCTGCGGAACGCCAAACTCCACTAGAGAACATGCAGAATAATCACCATTTAAGTCTACATACTGATAACGATCGGTCAAATAGGATCTGAGCCAGGAGAGGGCTGTACCCTTAATTCCTACTACATTTTCTAATCTGTGAAGAAGTATAGCATGATCAATGGTGTCAAAAGCTGCACTGAGGTCGGTTAATACAAGCATAGTTACACAACCCTGATCAGAGGCCAATAGGAGGTCATTTACTACTTTAACGAGTGCGGTTTCTGTGCTGTGATGAGGCCTAAATCCTGACTGATACAGTTCATACAGTTCATGTATGCCATTTCTATGTAGATATGAGCATACTGTAGCTGCTCTGCTACTATCTTTTCCAGAATCTTAGAGATAAAGGGGAGGTTTGATATTGGCCTGTAATTGGACAGCTGACAGGGGTCGAGGTCAGGTTTCTTAATTATTCGTTTGATAACTGCTAATTTAAAATATTTTGGAACATAACCAATGCTGAGTGAGGAATTAATTATTCTCAACAGCGGTTCTGTTATTACTGGTACTATCTGTTTAAGAAAATGTGTCGGGATAGGATCAAATATACAGGTTGATGAATTTGCAGAAGAGATGAGTGAAATTAGTTCATTCTCTTCAAGGGGAGTAAAGTATTCTAGGTTCCGATCTGACATGACTAGGTTAACATCTGTATCAAATACATTGTTCGGTTTCAAAGCCTCAATTTTATGCCTGATATTTACAATTTTATTATTAAAAAAGTTCATGAAGTCCTCACTATTGCATGATGTTGTTGTGGAGATTTCTGTAGTGGTCTTATTTCTGGTTAATTTGGCTATGGTATAAAATAAAAATATAGGATTATTTTTATTTTCTTCTATAAGAGTGGAGAGATATGTTGATCTAGCTACACTAAGAGCTGTCCTATAGTTCAGGATGCTTTCTTTCCATGCTATTTGAAATACTAACAATTTAGTTTGACGCCATTTACGCTCTAATTTCTGAGTGGTCTGTTTTAAAGTGCGCGTGTGATCGTTATACCAGGGAGCGAGTTTCTTTTCTCTAATCATTTTTCTTTTAGCTGGAGGTACACTAGAGGGAGCACTTGTGTCCTCGGTAGTGCACATGAGGACAGTGTTCAGTGATAGACACGAATGTTTAAACTTGTGAAGTTAAGTTTTTTTCTTCATCAGTGGGTCTCAATGCCAGCAGTCTGTCTCAGCATGCAACACCGTGCACACACACACACACACACACACACACGGCTGTCCTCTGTAATTACACAGCAAATTCAAAAGCAGTGTGTGTTCATCTTCCTGCAGAGAGACACTAAGGGAAAATGGAAAACAAAGCATTGTGTGCGTGTGTGTGTGTGTGTGTGTGTGTGTGTGCGTGCATGCGTGCGTGTGTGTGTGAGATAGAAATGTCCCGCAGTGATATGTTGCATACGCAGAGAGGCTTCGTGTTCCAAACATGTAATTTACTGAGAAGAACAAAACTGTCTTGATTTGCAAACATTTCCAGAATTTTGGTCGCTGTGTCAACCAGCCTAAACACTGTCCGTAATCCAGATGTGTGTGTGTGTGTGTGTGTGTGTGCCATAATTACACACAACGTTTCGATGTGTGAACGTGTTAATTGTCTGTAATTGTGTCTCTGAGTTTAAGACGCTGATGGCTGTGAACACACTCTCACAGAAACACACACACACTCACACTCAACTTATTTTCCATTTTAGCCTCTACTTTCAGCACTTTCCATTAAAGGAGTCTCCAGTTTTAGCACTTTGCTTGGAGGGAGTCTTCAGTGTCAGCACTTTCTATGAAAGGAGTCTCCAGTTTCAGTGCTTTAAGCGTATGACATCTTCAGGACAGAGAACATGTTTCTGGGTCTTGCTAACACTCCTGAAGGCATTATTAAGAATGCCTTTATTAGAGACCAGAAGAGTTGTGTCTTGACCTCCTCACCATCTAATGATTCACAACACTCATAATGGCACAGATCCTGGAATCCAACTCCAGGCTTCCCACAGCTCCAACACCTCCTCCATCAACTTCATCAGGCTCCATTGTACCACCTTGTTCAGAGAGAAGAACGCACAGTGAAGTAAGTTGATGAGAAAGAATATCTGTGGCACTGAGCCAAACGATGAACTCTGTGGTGTTCTCTATCACGCCAGCCAGCCGCTGCAGACACACATCCTGGAGCTGTACATCTCCCCACATCTGCTGTGGGTTCAGAGAGCTCAGCTGGAGAGCAGGAGGGCTGCAGAAAGCTCTGGAACATCTGTCGAACAGGCACCTTGAAGCGCTGCTCGTGTTCTGCATCTGAGGTTGCATCTGTCGTAGGCTGCAGAGGGATTCGATCACCTCGGTGAAGAAGCAGGATTCCTTGCCAGTGTTTCATTGTCTTGGGGTTCAGCACCGCCGTAACTCTCGTTTGAAGGCTTCTTTCTTGTTTATTAAGTTCAGGGTTGTGGTGAGGCACAGAAGCACGGTGAGTTCTGTGATTTCTCTCTGTCTATGAACAGATGGTGTTTCTGGATGTACTTTATGGTTTAGATTGAAATTATAAAAGTGAAAACATCTTTTTTATGCAACTATAAGCTTTTAGTCTATCTAAGAATGTTCATCAAGTATCTGCAGCCTGACTGGTATTACACCTGACCTCCACCATCCTCTCGCAGGTGGTCAGACCACAACATGTCTTCATATAAGCATGAATCAGTATCCATGTGACTCAGTGTCCCTATGACTCCAAGTCTCACTATCTCAATGATGCAGTGACTCAATTACTCATTGTTTCCCTGAATCCATGACTCGGTATTCAATTTAATTAAATTCTATTTTATTTTTATAGCGCTTTTAACAATTGTCATTGTCGCAAAGCAGCTTTACACAATCAAAAGAATCAAACCTGAGTGATCAATGAGAGTGAAGAAGACAGCATCTAAACATATCAGTTCACCATAATACTCTACATCCATGAGTCCCCCAGATCTGCTCCTTTACCTAAGGCAAATCTATTTATAAAAATGCTTGGCTAAATAAATAGGTTTTTAGCCTAGACTTAAACACTGAGACTGTGTCTGAGTCTCGAACACTATTTGGAAGACTATTCCATAATTTTGGGGCTTTGTAAGAAAAAGCTCTTCCCCCAGCATAATACGCGGTACTGACAAGCAGCCTGCATCCTTTGATCGAAGTAGGCGTGGCGGATGGTAAGACACTAGCAGTTCGCTCAGATACTGCGGCGCGAGACCATTTAATGCTTTATATGTCAAGAGTAGTATTTTAAAATCAATGCGAAATTTCACAGGGAGCCAATGCAGTGAAGATAGGATAGGGGTGATGTGCTCATATTTTCTGGTTCTAGTGAGGACTCTCGCTGCTGCATTCTGGACTAGCTGAAGCTTGTTTATGCACCTAGATGAACTACCAGACAGTAAGGCATTGCAATAGTCCAACCTAGAGGTGATGAAAGCATGAACTAGTTTTTCTGCATCGTTTAGCGACAATATATTTCTTATCTTGGCAATATTTCTGAGGTGAAAGAATGCTATCCTGGTGATATTATCTACATGAGCTTCAAATGAAGCGTCTTTTACTGTTGCACTTGATGGAACAGAAAGGCCATTTAAAATTACAGTGGGATCTAAAATTTTACTCCTAGCTGTATGCTGTATGACTAGAACTTCTGTCTAATCGGATTAAGCAGAAGAAAGTTAATTAGCATCCAGTCTCTTTTATCCTTTACGCATTTCTCAACTTTAGTAAGCTGTTTTTTCTCATCCAGCTCATATAACTGTGTGTCGTCACCATAACAATGAAAACTAATACCATGCTTACGGATTATGTTGCCCAAAGGAAGCATGTAAAGGGATAAAAGCAGTGGGCCTAAAACTGAACCCTGTGGAACACCAAACTCCACTAGAGAACATGCAGAATAATCACCATTTAAATCTACATACTGATAACGATTGGTCACATAGGAGTTAGGAGAGGGCTGTACCCTTAATTCCTACTACATTTTCTAATCTGTGAAGAAGAATACTATGATCAATGGTGTCAAAAGCTGCACTGATGTCGAGTAGCACAAGCATAGTTACACAACCCTGATCAGAGGCCAATAGGAGGTCATTTACTACTTTAACGAGTGCTGTGTCTGTGCTGTGATGAGGCCTAAATCCTGACTGATACACTTCATGTATGCTATTTCTATGTATCTCCATTACTCAGCATCTCCATGACTCTCTATCTTAACGACTCTCTATCTCAATGACTCATTATCTCCATGATTCACTATCTCCATGACTCACTATCTCAATGATTCACTATCTCAATGACTCAATATCTCCATGACCAGAGGTGGGTAGAGTAGCCAAAAAAATTTAAGAGTAGCTGTACTTCAAAATAAAATTACTCAAGTAGATGTAAAAAGTATTCTGTGAAAAGATACATACACACACAGTATATATATGCTGAATTGTGTGTCTGTCTAAATACAAACAGCACATTACATGCCCCACCAGAGACAAAAATACTTTGGATCACTGCTACACCACAATAAAGGATGCATATCGCTCCATCCCCAGAGCAGCTTTAGGACTTTCTGACCACTGCCTGGTTCATCTTCTCCCAACCTATAGGCAAAAACTTAAATCTGCTAAGCCTGTAGTAAGGACAGTAAAGAGATGGACCAGTGAAGCAGAACAGGAATTACAGGCCTGTTTTGACTGCACTGATTGGAGTGTTTTTGAAGCTGCTGCTACCAATCTGGACGAGCTCACAGATTCTGTAACATCCTACATCAGTTTCTGTGAGGACATGTGCATCCCTACCAGGACATTTTTAACATATAACAATGACAAACCATGGTTTACAGCAAAGCTCAGACAGCTTCGTCAGGCCAAATAGGATGCCTACAGGAGTGGGGACAGGATCTTGTACAACCAGGCCAGGAACACACTAACAAGGGCGATCAGAGCAGCTAAGAGGAGCTACTCTAAAAAACTGGAAAACCAGTTTTCGGCAAACGACCCTGCTTCAGTGTGGAAAGGCCTGAAAATCATCACTAACTACAAGACGCCATCCCCCAACTCTGTAGGGAATCAACAACTGGTTGATGACCTGAATGAGTTCTATTGTAGATTTGAAACTCCCAGTCTCACACCACACTCCTGTCCTAACCCTCTTTCTACACCACCATTATCACCTCTGACAACCACCCTCTCTTCCCCCCCTGCACTCCAGGTCTGTGAAAAGGATGTTCGCCAGATCTTTCTGAAACAAAAGAGAAGGAAAGCTCCAGGCCCAGACGGCGTGACACCAGCCTGTCTGAAATCCTGTGCTGACCAGCTGGCGCCCATTTTCACACAGATCTTCAACAGATCACTGGAACAATGTGAAGTGCCTTTGTGCTTTAAACGTTCCACAATCATCCCCATTCCAAAAAAAACTAAAATCACAGGACTTAATGACTACAGACCAGTCGCCCTAACATCTGTGGTCATGAAGTCATTTGAAAGACTGGTGTTGGCCTATCTGAGGGACATCACAGGACCCTTACTGGACCCCCTGCAGTTTGCTTATAGAGCAAACAGGTCTGTTGATGATGCAGTTAATATGGGACTGCACTTCATCCTTCAACATCTGGACAAACCAGGGGCTTATGCAAGGGTCTTGTTCATAGACTTTTCATCAGCTTTTAATACGATCATCCCAGCACTGCTTCAGACCAAATTAAACCAGCTCTCTGTTCCTAGCTCTATCTGTCACTGGATCACCAGCTTTCTGACAGACAGGCAGCAGCTAGTGAAACTGGGAAAATTCATGTCCAACAGTCACACCACCAATACTGGAGCCCCTCAGGGATGCGTTCTCTCCCCACTGCTCTTCTCCATCTACACCAACGACTGCACCTCCACAGACCCCACTGTCAAGCTCCTGAAATTTGCAGATGACACTACAATCATCGGCCTCATCCAGGACGGTGACGAGTCTGCATACAGAAGGGAGGTCAAGCAGTTGGCTGTCTGGTGCAGTCACAACAACCTGGAGCTAAACACGCTCAAAACAGTGGAGATGATCGTGGACTTCAGGAGAAACCCACCTGCACTTCCCCCACTCACCATCATGAACAGCACTGTGACGGCAGTGGAGTCATTCCGGTTCCTGGGCACGACCATCTCTCAGGACCTGAAGTGGGACATTCACATTGACTCCATTGTTAAAAAGGCCCACCAGAGGTTGTATTTCCTTCGCCAGCTGAAGAAATTCAACCTGCCACAGGAGCTGCTCACACAGTTCTACTCAGCCGTCATTGAATCCGTCCTGTGCACTTCAATAACTGTCTGGTTTGGCTCAGCTACGAAAGCAGACATCAGAAGACTACAAAGGACGGTTCGGACTGCTGAAAGAATTATTGGCACTCCCCTGCCCACGCTGCAAGAACTGTATATATCCAGAGTGAAGAAAAGGGCACGGAATATCACTTTGGACCCCTCACACCCAAGCCACCTTCTTTTTGAACTTTTGCCATCGGGTCGACGCTACAGAGCACCGAACACCAGGATAGTCAGGCATAAGAACAGTTTTTTCCCCCAGGCAATCTACCTCCTTAACAGATAAACATCATTCTAACGGTCAATAAATATATGTGCAATATTGTGTACAATACCACTGTGCAATATACTGTATAATACCACAGACTTCAGATATTTATGTAACTTATTTAAAAGTATCTCACATCGTACTCCATTTGATGTCAACCATTAAAATTTTTTTTTTTTTTTTTTTTTTTTTTTTTTGCGTCATGCTGTTTTTGTCTTGTCATTTGTATTTTTTGTTCTGGAAGCTCCGTCACTAAAACAAATTCCTTGTACGTGCAAGCGTACTTGGCAATAAAACTCTTTCTGATTCTGATTCAGTTTTGGCAGATAGAAAAGACATTGCAGTATGAAGCTGTACTTTTGCAAGTGAAACAGGCTTTGTATATGATGCCAGGGATCCATCATATTTTTGAGATGCATACAAATGTACAACATGTGTGGTGGCGATTAATTATGTACTGAAATATACTTATATACTCAGCAAAAAAAGAAACGCCCTTTTTCAGGACTTTGTATTTTAACAATAATGTTGTACAAATCCAAATAACTTTACAGATCTTCATTGTAAAGGGTTTAAACAATGTTTTACTTGCATGTTCAATTAACCATAATCAATTAATTAACATGCACCTGTGGAATGGTCGTTAAGACCTTAACAGCTTACAGAAAGTAGGTATTTAAAGTCACAGTTCTAAAAACGCAGGACACTAAAGAGACTTGTCTACTGACTGTGAAAAACACCCAAAGAAAGATGCCCAGGGTCCCTGCTCATCTGCATGAACGTGCATTAGGCATGCTGCAGGGAGGCATGAGGACTGCTGATCATCCTCGCAGTGGAAGACCACGTGTAACAACACCTGCACAGGATGGTTACATCCGAATATCACACCTGCGTGACAGGTACAGGATGGCCACAACAACTGCCCGAGTCACACCAGGAACACACAATCCCTCCATCTCACAGCAAGAACTGACAAATCTGGTCCTGTCCATGAGGAGGAGATGCACTGCAGTACTTCAAGCAGCTGGTGGTCACACCAGATACTGACTGGTACTTTTGATTTTGAGCCTCCCTTTCAGGGACACATTGTGAAGCATTTTTAGTTTATGTCTTATGGTGTTGACTCTTTTAGTGTTCATACAAATATTTACACATTAAGTTTACTGAAAGTAAAAACAGTTGAAAGTCAGAGGACGTTTCTTTTTTTGCTGAGTATATATTCAAAGACTGTTAAAGTAAAAATTATATATACAATTACATGTATATGTAAGTTAACATTTAATCACACAAACATAAAAAAAGCATTCTATACTCACCGCAAGATCCCACTAGTAGCAGCATGGATTTATGGGCGTTTTGCAAAATTAGAGAAAGATGCGGAAACTTTTGTTAGCACATGCGCAGAGAGTGTATGTAGGACGGATTCACAGGTCGGATGAATTTCTAAAACACCAGCTGAAGACCTGATTGATCAAATGGAGTCATGTGATTATTATTGCTGTGTCTGATTGGTGAAACAGTCATGTGGTAAATCCACCGGCTGCATGTACGGAATAAATGTTTATAAAAGTAACGAGTCGAGTGTAGTTGAATGTAGTGGAGTAATAATAAGTACAAATCTACTTAAGTAAAGGTAAAAAGTATGGTGCAGTAAAACTACTCATAGAAGTCTATTTTTTCTAAAAAGTTACTCAAGTAAATGTAACGGAGTAAATCTCCATGAGTCGGTATCTCTGACTCACTATCTCAGTGACTCAGTATTACATCAATTACCTGGTCAACAGATGCGCCCCCCCCCCCCCCAAAAAAAAAGCCTGGCTCCAGGGGGCGTGTCCCAGTAACCCTAATCTGGGCAGGTTTCTCTTCCTCTTCCTTAGGATGTGTGCTTGTCTAATCTTTCACTCTCAGATCAGGTCTAATCTGTCAGGAGCGTTAAGATCCTGCTGAGACAAATTAGGAAATACACAAACCTCTTCTCCATGACAACATTTCCTTACATGAAGATCTTCTTCTTCTCCCAGTTCTTTGGAAGGGATCCTGACTCCCTCACACATGTACATGTAGGGGGATAATTGAACTCTGCATGCTGTCTGGATAGCAGGTTAATGAGATCAGACACATACAGAGTTACATAACACTGGCCTAAAATGTTCTCTCTTTCTCTCTCTCTCTCTCTCTCTCTGTACTTGGCGCCTCATAAAGAGATTCCTTTATGCAGATGAAATGGCGGAGCACACTTTGATCCTCTCCCCATTCCCCTATCCATTTACTTTCATCACTCTCTCTGTATCTCTCTCTCTCTCCATCGTTTTTCAGGGCGTTTCTTTGTCTCTGTCCATCGGGCCAGTGGGAGTGAGCGCTGAAATGCCAAACAGCAGACGGGGTTATTTTCATAAGTTGATAAGAAGCAGAACCAAAACCCTGAGTGAGGGATGATGAAAAAGGAATGAAAGAGAAAGAAAGACACATTGGGACAGAGAGAGAGAGAGAGATCCTTCATTACTGTAAATTGAGGCTGCGACTTGATTCTGTCTAAAGCCTGTAACACATCTGTACCTTTCTGTCTCTCCATCTGTCTCTTTTTATTCTCTTGTTCTCTCTCTCTCTCTCTCTCGCAGTCTTTTTATCTGTATGTCCTACTTTCTGTATGTCTTTCTCTTGGTTTCAGTCCATCTGCCTGTCTCGCTCTCTTTCGACTTTTTTCTTGCATTAAGCTCTGTCTCTGTGCGCTCTGTGTGTTAGCGTTAGCCGCTATGAGGGCCCCAGGCTGCTTCACTGCTGATGTGAGCGTGCTCAGAGCCTCTTTGCTATTAATTTAGCGTCTGTGAGAGACTGGCAGTTGGTAAATTAATAAAGCCAGGGAGACTCTCTGCTGGCCAGTGACTCTTTGCCAGACACTAGCGCTAACGGCTAGCCACGTGTGCCAACAGAGGAGGCAATTAGGCAGCGAGTGTATGAGCTGTGTGTGTGTGACCTGAAACTAAATACATCAGGAGATTCAGTACGGGGGAAACGATTGACTGCTTATTAGCATGCTAGTCCTGTTCCGTTGCTCTGTGTACTGACCATGCTAACCTGATGGTTGTGCTAATAGCTAACAGCATAACAAAATATTTAATTGATTAATGTGCAGACAGATATATGGACAGATATGATGTAAAGGTGGCTAATAATCGGGATAGCAGAGTGAGACTGGAAACGAAACCGATCCACGCAGAGCTTCAACATTTAACTCAGAAATGACTGAGACACCAGAACACACAGAGAAGTGTTAGCTCAACCCGGCTAGTTCACGGTGTTAAACAGATTAACTGGTGTTATAATGCGAGTCTGTTGTTTTAGCTGAGCGTTAATAGATAGCTACAGCACTAGGCGTTACATTTAGCTTTAGCTAGCATGCTAGGAGATTAGCAAAACTGAAAAAGTAGCTTTCAGAGTTATTAAACAACGCTGGGCTAAATATTGAATAAACTATAAGGTGAAGATTTCTCTTTCTATCTCTCTGTCTCTGTCTCACTCTGTCTCTCTTTCTATTTCTTAGATTGTTTATTTTGGTCTTTCTCTCTATTTCTCTGCCTGTCCCTCTGACTCACTCCCTCACTGTCTGTTATTCGTCTCTCTCTCTCTCTCTCTCTGTGACAGTTTCTGAACTGTCTTTAAGTTCCCTAACTCGTCTCTTTAGCACCTACACAATGTCCCCTACACACTACTGTTTTAGACTAATTAGTGTCTAGTACCATTGTGATAATCACACTCACATTCATCCACTTGCTGTGTTTCACACACACACACACACACTCACACACACACACACACACACACGGCCTCTCCATGACCCAGGTAGAATCTGTCACTCAGCTCACATCATCACACAGAGTCATTTCTATTATTATCTGTTCCACATGTCTCAGATTTAGTCCTCTCATTTCCACCACTTAGGTTAATGGGAGTCTTGTGCGTGGTGATGTCACTTCCTGTCACATCAACACCTCGATTAAACATCTGTGTCTCAGAGAAATGTCTACACTGACATTAGGGCGCTTCAGTATTACAGGCAGGAGGAGTAAAATTATCCAAAAGTTCATCTGTCTGCCTTCCTGTCCACGTGTCTACCTTACTGTCTGTCTGTCTGTCTGTCTGTCTAATCAATGTAATGTCTGTTGTGTGGAGGAGCTGTGTAACTGCAGAGCGGTCTGGGTGCCCATGCTGACCCGGGCACCGACCAAAAGCTCCTACAATGGTCATGTGAGCATTAGAACTGGACCACAGAGCAATGGAAGAATGGCCTGGTCAAGTGAGATGCCTGACAGGTGACTCTTCAATTCAAGTCAATTCAATTTTATTTGTATAGCGCTTTTAACAATTGACATTGTCTCAAAACAGCTTTAAACAATAAAAATAATTATTTATGTTTGTATGGAATGTGAATGCGTATGAATCAAAATTCAATTCAGTTTTTATTTGTATAGCGCTTTTAACAATTGACATTGTCTCAAAACAGCTTTACACAATCAAAAGAATTATTTAAGTTTGTATGGAATGTGAATGTGTATGAATCAAAATGTTCAGATATTCCCTGGCGAGCAAGCCCGAGGGCGACAGTGGCAAGGAAAAACTCCCTGAGATGGTAATAGGAAGAAACCTTGAGAGGAACCAGACTCGACAGGGAACCCATCCTCATCTGGGTGAAACAGATAGCAGGAAATGATCTGCATTTATACAGTGTTAGGTTCAGCTATAATAGTTGATGTTAATTGATGTTATAATAGTTGATGTAAAATGGAGTCCAGTAGTTATTCGAGACTCAGATAGACTTGTAGAAAGTTCCAGTCCTGAACTATCGAATTGTCAAGTCCTCAGAGAAACAGCTGACAACACCAGTCGAGGCCAGAACCATCTTCTAAGTAGATAGAATCATCCCCAGACACCAGGCGCATCCTAAAGAGACACACGGGGCATCCATGCGATGAGACCTCCAACCAGAAACCGGGCACCAGGATGGATCAGACAGGTCCAGAGGGCAGAGGGAGTCTGGATCACTGGCAGCTCAGGAACCACATGTGTAGCTCGACAGAGAGAGAGAGAGAAAGAGTGAAAGGGGGAGACAGGGGGAGAGAGGAAAGAGAAAGAAGGGGAGGAAGAGAAGAGGAGGAGAGATTGCAATTAGGTATGGTCACAGTCACAATGTCTAATGTGAATGTATATTTACTGTAGAGTGCAAGCAGGGACTCCGGCAGGACTAACTATGACAGCATAACTAAAAGGGAGAGCCAGAAGGAAACACAAACATGAGGGCTCCCTGAGATGTAAAGCAAACAATCACCTCACCGTCACCAAACCTGAGTGATCAAATGAGTCTGAGGAAGACAGCATCTAAACATACCAGTTCACCATAATACTCTACGTCCATGAGTCCCCCAGATCTGCTCCTTTACCTTATGGCAAATCTATTTATAAAAATGCTTGGCTAAATAAATAGGTTTTGAGCCTAGACTTAAACACTGAGACTGTGTCTGAGTCCCGAACACTATTTGGAAGACTATTCCATAATTTTGGGGCTTTGTAAGAAAAAGCTCTGCCCCCAGCTGTAGTTTTCATAATACGCAGTACTGATAAGCAGCCTGCACCTTTGACCGAAGTAGGCGTGGCGGATCGTAAGACACTAGCAGTTCGCTCAGATACTGCGGGGCGAGACCATTTAATGCCTTATATGTCAAGAGTAGTATTTTAAAATCAATGCGAAATTTCACAGGGAGCCAACGCAGTGAAGATAGGATAGGGGATGATGTGCTCATATCTTCTGGTTCTAGTGAGGACTCTCGCTGCTGCATTCTGGACTAGCTGAAGCTTGTTTATGCACCTAACTGAACAACCAGACAGTAAGGCATTACAATAGTCCAACCTAGAAGTGATAAAAGCATGAACTAGTTTTTCTGCATCGTTTAGCGACAATATATTTCTTATTTTGGCGATATTTCTGAGGTGAAAGAATGCTATCCTGGTGATATTATGTACATGAGCTTCAAATGAAAGGCTGGAATCTATAATCACGCCGAGGTCTTTTACTGTTGCACTTGACGGAACAGAAAGGTCATCTAAAGTTACGGTGTGATCTAAGATTTTACTTCTAGCTGTATGCGGTCCTATGACTAGAACTTCTGTCTTATCCGGATTAAGCAGAAGGAAGTTAATTAGCATCCAATTTCTTATGTCCTGCACACATTGCTCAACTTTAGTAAGATGGTTTTTCTCAGGTTTTGTTGAGACGTATAGCTGTGTGTCGTCAGCATAACAATGAAAACTAATACCATGCTTACGGATTATGTTGCCCCGAGGAAGCATGTAAAGGGAAAAACGCAGTGGGCCTAAAACTGAACCCTGCGGAACGCCAAACTCCACTAGAGAACATGCAGAATAATCACCATTTAAGTCTACATACTGATAACGATCGGTCAAATAGGATCTGAGCCAGGAGAGGGCTGTACCCATAATTCCTACTACATTTTCTAATCTGTGAAGAAGAATAGCATGATCAGTAGTGTCAAAAGCTGCACTGAGGTCGAGTAATACAAGCATAGTTACACAACCCTGATCAGAGGCCAATAGGAGGTCATTTACTACTTTAACGAGTGGTATGATGATGGAAATGAAAATATGAAAATGGTCAGATAGTCCCTGGTGAGCAAGCCACAGGTGACAGTGGCAAGGAAAAACTCCTTGAGATGGCAATAGGAAGAAACCTTGAGAGGAACCAGACTCAACAGGGAACCCATCCTCATCTGGGTGACACTGCCCTGATCCTGATGAGATGATTCACAAGAGACTCCGGCCTAACTTACAGGTGACTCCGCCCTGATGACATGACTGACAGGTGACTCCGCCCTGATCCTGATGACATGACTGACAGGTGACTCCGCCCTGATTCTAATGAAGTGACTTACAGGTGACTCCGTCCTGATCCTGATGAGTTGACTTACAGGTGACACCGCCCTGATCCTGATGACATGACTGAGATGACTGACAGGTGACTCCGTCCTGATCCTGATGAGATGACTTACAAGTGATTCTGCCCTGATCCTGATGAGTTGACTTACAGGTGACACCGCCCTGATCCTGATGACATGACTGAGATGACTGAAAGGTGACTCCGTCCTGATCCTGATGAGATGACTTACAAGTGATTCTGCCCTGATCCTGATGAGCTGACTTACAGGTGACTCTGCCCTGATCCTGATGAGATGATTCACAAGAGACTCCGCCCTAAGTTACAGGTGACTCCGCCCTGATGACATGACTGACAGGTGACTCCGCCCTGATCCTGATGACATGACTGACAGGTGACTCCGCCCTGATCCTAATGAGGTGACTTACAGGTGACTCCGCCCTGATCCTGATGACATGACTGACCGGTGACTCCGCCCTGATCCAAATGAGATGACTGACAGGTGACTCCGCCCTGATCCTGATGAGATGACTGACAGGTGACTCCACCCTGATCCTGATGACATGACGGACAAGTGACTCCGCCCTGGTCCTAATGAGATGACTGACAGGTGACTCCTCCCTGATCCGGATAAGATGACTGACAGGTGACTCCGTCCTGATCCTGATGAGATGATTCACAAGAGACTCCGCCCTAACTTACAGGTGACTCCGCCCTGATGACATGACTGACAGGTGACTCCGCCCTGATGAAATGACTGACAGGTGACTCCGCCCTGATCCTGATGACATGACTGACAGGTGACTCCGCCCTGATCCTGATGAGATGACTGACAGGTGACTCCGCCCTGATCCTGATGAGTTGACTTACAGGTGACACCGCCCTGATCCTGATGAGATGACTGACAGGTGACTCCGCCCTGATCCTGATGACATGACTGACAGGTGACTCCGCCCTGATGCTGATGAGATTACTGACAGGTGACTCCGCCCTGATCCTGAAGAGTTGACTTAAAGGTGACACCGCCCTGATCCTGATGACATGACTGACAGGTGACTCCGCCCTGATGCTGATGAGATTACTTACAGGTGACTCCGCCCTGATCTTGATGACATGACTGACAGGTGACTCAGCCCTGATCCTGATGACATGACTGACAGGTGACTTCGTCCTGATCCTGATGAGATGACTGACAGGTGACTCCGCCCTGATGACATGACTGACAGGTGACTCCGCCCTGATGACATGACTGACAGGTGACTCCGCCCTGCTCCTGATGACATGACTGACAGGTGACCCCGCACTGATCCTAATGAGGTGATTTACAGGTGACTCCGCCCTGATCCTGATGAGTTGACTTACAGGTGACACCGCCCTGATCCTGATAACATGACTGACAGGTGACTCCGCCCTGATGCTGATGAGATTACTTACAGGTGACTCCGCCCTGATCTTGATGACATGACTGACAGGTGACTCCGCCCTGATCCTGATGACATGACTGACCGGTGACTCCGCCCTGATGACATGACTGACAGGTGACTCCGCCCTGCTCCTGATGAGATGACTTACAGGTGACTCCGCCCTGATCTTAATGACATGACTGACAGGTGACTCCGCCCTGATCCTGATGACATGACTGACCGGTGACTCCGCCCTGATCGTGATGAGATGATTTACAGGTGACTCCAATCTGATCCTGATGAGAAGACTGACAGGTGACTCCGCCCTGATCGTGATGAGATGATTTACAGGTGACTCCAATCTGATCCTGATGAGAAGACTGACAGGTGACTCCGCCCTGATCCTAATGAGGTGACTTACAGGTGACTCCGCCCTGATCCTGATGAGATGACTGACAGGTGACTCCGCCCTGATCCTGAAGAGTTGACTTACAGGTGACACCGCCCTGATCCTGATGACATGACTGACAGGTGACTCCGATCTGATGCTGATGACATGACTGAAAAGTGACTCCGCCCTGGTCCTAATGAGATGACTGACAGTTGACTCCGCCCTGATCCTGTTGAACTGACTTACAGGTGACTCCGCCCTGATCCTGATGAGATGACTGACAGGTGACTCCGCCCTGATCTTATGGACATGACTGACAGGTGACTCCGCCCTGATCCTGATGACATGACTGACCGGTGACTCCGCCCTGATCCTGATGAGATGACTTACAGGTGACTCCACTCTGATCCTGATGAGAGGACTGACAAGTGACTCCACACTGATCATGATGAGCTGACTTACAGGTGACTCCGCCCTGATCCTGATGAGATGACTGACAGATGACTCCGCCCTGATCATGATGAGTTGACTTACAGGTGACTCCGCCCTGATGCTGATGAGATGACTGACAGGTGACTCCGTCCTGATCCAGATGAAATGACTTACAGGTGACTCCGCCCTGATCCTGATGATCTGACTAACAGGTGAGTTCGCCCTGATCCTGATGAGATGACAGACAGGTGACTCCGCCCTGATGCTGATGAGTTGACTTACAGGTGACACCGCCGTGATCTTGATGATATGACTGATAGCGGACTCCACGCTGATGACAGGACTGACAGGTGACTCCGCCCTGATCCTGATGAGATGACTGACAGGTGACATCGTCCTGATCCTGATGAGATGACTGACAGGTGACTCCGTCCTGATCCAGATGAAATGACTTACAGGTGACTCCGCCCTGATCCTGATGAGCTGACTAACAGGTGAGTTTGCCCTGATCCTGATGAGATGACTGACAGGTGACTCCGCCCTGATGCTGATGAGTTGACTTACAGGTGACACCGCCGTGATCTTGATGATATGACTGATAGCGGACTCCACGCTGATGACAGGACTGACAGGTGACTCCGCCCTGATCCTGATGAGATGACTGACAGGTGACATCGTCCTGATCCTGATGAGATGACTGACAGGTGACTCCGTCCTGATCCTCATGAGATGACTTACAGGTGACTCCGCCCTGATCCTGATGAGCTGACTTACAGGTGACTCCGCCCTGATGCTGATGAGATTACTTACAGGTGACTCCGCCCTGATCTTGATGACATGACTGACAGGTGACTCCGCCCTGATCCTGATGACATGACTGACCGGTGACTCCGCCCTGATGACATGACTGACAGGTGACTCCGCCCTGCTCCTGATGAGATGACTTACAGGTGACTCCGCCCTGATCTTAATGACATGACTGACAGGTGACTCCGCCCTGATCCTGATGACATGACTGACCGGTGACTCCGCCCTGATCGTGATGAGATGATTTACAGGTGACTCCAATCTGATCCTGATGAGAAGACTGACAGGTGACTCCGCCCTGATCGTGATGAGATGATTTACAGGTGACTCCAATCTGATCCTGATGAGAAGACTGACAGGTGACTCCGCCCTGATCCTAATGAGGTGACTTACAGGTGACTCCGCCCTGATCCTGATGAGATGACTGACAGGTGACTCCGCCCTGATCCTGAAGAGTTGACTTACAGGTGACACCGCCCTGATCCTGATGACATGACTGACAGGTGACTCCGATCTGATGCTGATGACATGACTGAAAAGTGACTCCGCCCTGGTCCTAATGAGATGACTGACAGTTGACTCCGCCCTGATCCTGTTGAACTGACTTACAGGTGACTCCGCCCTGATCCTGATGAGATGACTGACAGGTGACTCCGCCCTGATCTTATGGACATGACTGACAGGTGACTCCGCCCTGATCCTGATGACATGACTGACCGGTGACTCCGCCCTGATCCTGATGAGATAACTTACAGGTGACTCCACTCTGATCCTGATGAGAGGACTGACAAGTGACTCCACACTGATCATGATGAGCTGACTTACAGGTGACTCCGCCCTGATCCTGATGAGATGACTGACAGATGACTCCGCCCTGATCATGATGAGTTGACTTACAGGTGACTCCGCCCTGATGCTGATGAGATGACTGACAGGTGACTCCGTCCTGATCCAGATGAAATGACTTACAGGTGACTCCGCCCTGATCCTGATGATCTGACTAACAGGTGAGTTCGCCCTGATCCTGATGAGATGACAGACAGGTGACTCCGCCCTGATGCTGATGAGTTGACTTACAGGTGACACCGCCGTGATCTTGATGATATGACTGATAGCGGACTCCACGCTGATGACAGGACTGACAGGTGACTCCGCCCTGATCCTGATGAGATGACTGACAGGTGACATCGTCCTGATCCTGATGAGATGACTGACAGGTGACTCCGTCCTGATCCAGATGAAATGACTTACAGGTGACTCCGCCCTGATCCTGATGAGCTGACTAACAGGTGAGTTTGCCCTGATCCTGATGAGATGACTGACAGGTGACTCCGCCCTGATGCTGATGAGTTGACTTACAGGTGACACCGCCGTGATCTTGATGATATGACTGATAGCGGACTCCACGCTGATGACAGGACTGACAGGTGACTCCGCCCTGATCCTGATGAGATGACTGACAGGTGACATCGTCCTGATCCTGATGAGATGACTGACAGGTGACTCCGTCCTGATCCTCATGAGATGACTTACAGGTGACTCCGCCCTGATCCTGATGAGCTGACTTACAGGTGACTCCGCCCTGATCCTGATGAGTTGACTTACAGGTGACAGCTCCCTGATCTTGATGACATGACTGATAGCGGACTCCACACTGATCCTGATGACATGACTGACAGGTGATTCCGCCCTGCTCCTGATGACATGATGGACAGGTGACTCCGCCCTGATCCTAATGAGGTGACTTACAGCTGACTCCGCCCTGATCCTGATGACATGACTGACCGGTGACTCCGCCCTGATGACATGACTGACAGGTGACTCCGCCCTGCTCCTGATGACATGACTGACAGGTGCCTCCGCCTTGATCCTAATGAGGTGACTTACAGGTGACTCCGCCCTGATCCTGATGAGATGACTGACAGGTGACTCCGCCCTGATCCTGATGAGTTGACTTACAGGTGACACCGCCCTGATCCTGATGACATGACTGACAGGTGACTCCGCCCTGATCCTGATGAGTTGACTTACAGGTGACACCGCCCTTATCCTGTTGACTTACAGGTGACACCGCCCTTATCCTGATGAGATGACTTACAGGTGACTCCGCCTTGATCCTGATGAGCTGACTTACAGGTGACTCCGCCCTGATCCTGATGAGCTGACTTACAGGTGACTCCGCCCTGATGCTGATGAGATTACTTACAGGTGACTCCGCCCTGATCTTGATGACATGACTGACAGGTGACTCCGCCCTGATCCTGATGACATGACTGACCGGTGACTCCGCCCTGATGACATGACTGACAGGTGACTCCGCCCTGCTCCTGATGAGATGACTTACAGGTGACTCCGCCCTGATCTTAATGACATGACTGACAGGTGACTCCGCCCTGATCCTGATGACATGACTGACCGGTGACTCCGCCCTGATCGTGATGAGATGATTTACAGGTGACTCCAATCTGATCCTGATGAGAAGACTGACAGGTGACTCCGCCCTGATCGTGATGAGATGATTTACAGGTGACTCCAATCTGATCCTGATGAGAAGACTGACAGGTGACTCCGCCCTGATCCTAATGAGGTGACTTACAGGTGACTCCGCCCTGATCCTGATGAGATGACTGACAGGTGACTCCGCCCTGATCCTGAAGAGTTGACTTACAGGTGACACCGCCCTGATCCTGATGACATGACTGACAGGTGACTCCGATCTGATGCTGATGACATGACTGAAAAGTGACTCCGCCCTGGTCCTAATGAGATGACTGACAGTTGACTCCGCCCTGATCCTGTTGAACTGACTTACAGGTGACTCCGCCCTGATCCTGATGAGATGACTGACAGGTGACTCCGCCCTGATCTTATGGACATGACTGACAGGTGACTCCGCCCTGATCCTGATGACATGACTGACCGGTGACTCCGCCCTGATCCTGATGAGATGACTTACAGGTGACTCCACTCTGATCCTGATGAGAGGACTGACAAGTGACTCCACACTGATCATGATGAGCTGACTTACAGGTGACTCCGCCCTGATCCTGATGAGATGACTGACAGATGACTCCGCCCTGATCATGATGAGTTGACTTACAGGTGACTCCGCCCTGATGCTGATGAGATGACTGACAGGTGACTCCGTCCTGATCCAGATGAAATGACTTACAGGTGACTCCGCCCTGATCCTGATGATCTGACTAACAGGTGAGTTCGCCCTGATCCTGATGAGATGACAGACAGGTGACTCCGCCCTGATGCTGATGAGTTGACTTACAGGTGACACCGCCGTGATCTTGATGATATGACTGATAGCGGACTCCACGCTGATGACAGGACTGACAGGTGACTCCGCCCTGATCCTGATGAGATGACTGACAGGTGACATCGTCCTGATCCTGATGAGATGACTGACAGGTGACTCCGTCCTGATCCAGATGAAATGACTTACAGGTGACTCCGCCCTGATCCTGATGAGCTGACTAACAGGTGAGTTTGCCCTGATCCTGATGAGATGACTGACAGGTGACTCCGCCCTGATGCTGATGAGTTGACTTACAGGTGACACCGCCGTGATCTTGATGATATGACTGATAGCGGACTCCACGCTGATGACAGGACTGACAGGTGACTCCGCCCTGATCCTGATGAGATGACTGACAGGTGACATCGTCCTGATCCTGATGAGATGACTGACAGGTGACTCCGTCCTGATCCTCATGAGATGACTTACAGGTGACTCCGCCCTGATCCTGATGAGCTGACTTACAGGTGACTCCGCCCTGATCCTGATGAGTTGACTTACAGGTGACAGCTCCCTGATCTTGATGACATGACTGATAGCGGACTCCACACTGATCCTGATGACATGACTGACAGGTGATTCCGCCCTGCTCCTGATGACATGATGGACAGGTGACTCCGCCCTGATCCTAATGAGGTGACTTACAGCTGACTCCGCCCTGATCCTGATGACATGACTGACCGGTGACTCCGCCCTGATGACATGACTGACAGGTGACTCCGCCCTGCTCCTGATGACATGACTGACAGGTGCCTCCGCCTTGATCCTAATGAGGTGACTTACAGGTGACTCCGCCCTGATCCTGATGAGATGACTGACAGGTGACTCCGCCCTGATCCTGATGAGTTGACTTACAGGTGACACCGCCCTGATCCTGATGACATGACTGACAGGTGACTCCGCCCTGATCCTGATGAGTTGACTTACAGGTGACACCGCCCTTATCCTGTTGACTTACAGGTGACACCGCCCTTATCCTGATGAGATGACTTACAGGTGACTCCGCCTTGATCCTGATGAGCTGACTTACAGGTGACTCCGCCCTGATCCTGATGAGCTGACTTACAGGTGACTCCGCCTTGATCCTGATGAGATGACTTACAGGTGACTCCGCCCTGATCCTGATGAGATTACTTACAGGTGACTCCGCCCTGATCTTAATGACATGACTGACAGGTGACTCCGCCCTGATCCTGATGACATGACTGACCGGTGACTCTGCCCTGATCCTGGTGAGATGACTTACAGGTGACTCCACTCTGATCCTGATGAGAGGACTGACAAGTGACTCCGCCCTGATCCTGATGAGTTGATTACAGCTGACCCCGCCCTGATCCTGATGACATGACTGACCGGTGACTCTGCCCTGATCCTGGTGAGATGACTGACAGGTGACTCCAACCTGACCCTGATGAGATGACTTACAGGTGACTCCACCCTGATCCTGATGACAGGACTGACAGGTGACTCCGCCCTGATACTGATGAGTTGATTTACAGGTGACACCGCTCTGATCCTGATGAGTTGACTTACAGGTGACACCGCCCTGATCTTGATGACATGACTGATAGCTGACTCCACCCTGATCCTGATGACATGATTGACAGGTGACTCCGCCCTGATCCTGATGAGATGACTTACAGGTAACTCCGCCCTGATCCTGATGAGATGACTGACAGTTGACTCCGCCCTGATCTTGATGACATGACATATGTGACTCCGCCCTGATCCTGATGACATAACTGACAGGTGACTCCGCCCTGATCCTGATGACATGACTGACAGGTGACTCCGCCCTGATCCTGATGACATGACTGACAGGTGACTCCGCCCTGCTCCTGATGACATGACTGACAGGTGACTCCGCCCTGATCCTGATGAGGTGACTTACACGTGACTCCGCCCTGATCCTGATGAGATGAGTGACAGGTGACTCTGCCCTGATCCTGATGACATGACTGACAGGTGACTCTGCCCTGGTCCTGATGAGATGAATGACAGGTGACTCCGCCCTGATCTTGATGAGTTGACTTACAGGTGACTCCGCCCTGATCCTGATGAGTTGACTTACAGGTGACTCCGCCCTGATCCTGATGAGTTGACTTACAGGTGACTCCGCCCTGAGCCTGATGAGTTGACTTACAGGTGACACCGCTCTGATCCTGATGAGTTGACTTACAGGTGACACCGCCCTGATCTTGATGACATGACTGATAGCTGACTCGACACTGATCCTGATGAGATGACTGACAGGTGACTCCGCCCTGATCCTGAAGAGATGAGTGACAGGTGACTCTGCCCTGATCCTGTTGAGTTAACTTACAGGTGACACCGCCCTGTTCCTGATGACATGACTGACACGTGACTCCGCCCTGATTCTGATGAGATGACTGACAGGTGACTGCGCCCTGATCCAAATGAGATGACTGACAGGTGACTCCGCCCTGATCCTGATGAGCTGACTTACAGGTGGCTCCGGCCTGATCCTGATGAGATGTCTGACAGGTGACTCCACCCTGATCCTGATGAGTTGACTTACATGTGACTCCACTCTGATCCTGATGAGAAGACTGACAGGTGACTCCGCCCTGATCCTGATGAGTTGACTTACAGGTGACACCGCCCTGATCCTGATGACATGACTGACAGTTGACTCCGCCCTGATACTGATGAGTTGACTTAAAGGTGACACCGCACTTATCCTGATGAGATGACTTACAGGTGACTCCGCCCTGATCCTAATGAGGTGACTTACAGGTGACTCCGCCCTGATCCTGATGAGATGACTGAAAGGTGACTCCGCCCTGATCCTGAAGAGTTGACTTACAGGTGACACCGCCTTGATCCTGATGACATGACTGACAAGTGACTCCGACCTGATGCTGATGACATGACTGAAAAGTGACTCCGCCCTGGTCCTAATGAGATGACTGTCAGTTGACTCCGCCCTGATCCTGATGAACTGACTTACAGGTGACTCCGCCCTGATCCTGATGAGATGACTGACAGGTGACTCCGCCCTGATCTTAATGACATGACTGACAGGTGACTCCGCCCTGATCCTGATGACATGACTGACCGGTGACTCCGCCCTGATCCTGATGAGATGACTTACAGGTGACTCCACTCTGATCCTGATGAGAGGACTGACAAGTGACTCCACCCTGATCATGATGAGTTGACTTACAGCTGACACCGCCCTGATCCTGATGAACTGACTTACAGGTGACTCCGCCCTGATCCTGATGAGATTACTTACAGGTGACTCCACCCTGATCTTAATGACATGACTGACAGGTGACTCCGCCCTGATCCTGATGACATGACTGACCGGTGACTCTGCCCTGATCCTGGTGAGATGACTTACAGGTGACTCCACTCTGATCCTGATGAGAGGACTGACAAGTGACTCCGCCCTGATCCTGATGAGTTGATTACAGCTGACCCCGCCCTGATCCTGATGACATGACTGACAGGTGACTCCAACCTGACCCTGATGAGATGACTTACAGGTGACTCCACCCTGATCCTGATGACAGGACTGACAGGTGACTCCGCCCTGATACTGATGAGTTGATTTACAGGTGACACCGCTCTGATGCTGATGAGTTGACTTACAGGTGACACCACCCTGATCTTGATGACATGACTGATAGCTGACTCCACCCTGATCCTGATGACATGATTGACAGGTGACTCCGCCCTGATCCTGATGAGATGACTTACAGGTGACTCCGCCCTGATCCTGATGAGATGACTGACAGTTGACTCCGCCCTGATCTTGATGACATGACATATGTGACTCCGCCCTGATCCTGATGACATGACTGACAGGTGACTCCGCCCTGATCCTGATGACATGACTGACAGGTGACTCCGCCCTGATCCTAATGAGGTGACTTACAGGTGACTCCGCCCTGATCCTGATGAGATGAGTGACAGGTGACTCTGCCCTGATCCTGATGACATGACTGACAGGTGACTCTGCCCTGGTCCTGATGAGTTGACTTACAGGTGACTCCGCCCTGAGCCTGATGAGTTGACTTACAGGTGACACCGCTCTGATCCTGATGAGTTGACTTACAGGTGACACCGCCCTGATCTTGATGACATGACTGATAGCTGACTCGACACTGATCCTGATGACAGGACTGACAGGTGACTCCGCCCTGATCCTGATGAGATGACTGACAGGTGACTCCGCCCTGATCCTGAAGAGATGAGTGACAGTTGAGTCACTCATCTCTTAACCCTGATCCTGTTGAGTTAACTTACAGGTGACACCGCCCTGTTCCTGATGACATGACTGACACGTGACTCCGCCCTGATCCTGATGAATTGTCTTACTGGTGACACCGCTCTGATCCTGATGAGTTGACTTACACGTGACACCACCCTGATCTTAATGACATGACAGTTATGACTTACAGGTGACTCCGCCCTGATCCTGATGACATGACTGACAGGTGACTCCGCCCTGATCCTGATGAGATGACTTACAGGTGACTCCGCCCTGATACTGATGACATGACTGACAGGTGACTCCGCCCTGATCCTGATAAGATGACTGATAGGTGACTCCTCCACTACGTTCTTTTTCCTTTTGAACCTAAGGTGGTAGCAGATGGAGCAGGAGGTCATTGCATGGTGTGTGTGTGTGTGTGTGTGTGTGTGTGTGTGTGTGTGTGTGTGTGTGTGTGTGCGTGCGTGTGTGTGTGTGTACAGTATTGTTGACTTTAACATGTTGCTAAAAACATTAAAGCTAATGCGTTAAATTACACTAATGATGATCGATCATCCCAGCACACACACACACACACACACACACACACACACACACACATACTTGCTCTGAGCGACTAACCCTCTGAGGTCTCCATTACAGAATTAGAATGGAGCGGTAATTGGGTGAATTTGCTGAACTTTAGAAGATTATAAATACATTTAATAACCAAAATTAGTGTCTAATCCAAGAGGAATCGCATAAATGTCATGGAAAAAAAGGAAGAACAAAGTATGTTAAATTCATGCTTAATGCCAATCTGTTAAACTGGAGGGAATGGTTAATCTTCAGAGAAAGAGAGAGGGAATGCATGAAGAAACTTAACATACATTTTTTCTTCTTGTTTTTTATTGTAGTTTTCTTTTTCACTGTTTTGTTCGTTAATTTAATCAGAAAGGTGTTGCTCTGTACTCGGGTTCTAGCGTTTCTCAGGAAGACGAGAAGCTGTGGGTTTTTCCTCTCGTTAACTTGGTGACAGAGAGAATAAGCAGAGACTGTGGGGGAACGAGTGTGTGTAGCTGCTTTAGTGTAAGTGACAACAGGAGCTCGTTAAGCAGTGTGATGTGGGATCTTTATTAAATAAAAGAGATGATTGTTCATTAGGGTGATGTGGTACTGTGGTCTCGCTCCTCCAGGTTCGAGGGTTCAATCCCGACTAGGGTGTGTGTGTGGAGTGTGCACATTCTCCTCGTACTCAGGTTTTCTCCCACATGCAGATTAAATTAACTGGTGTTTCCAAATATCTCACACCTCCAGGCCCCTGGAATAGGCTCCGCCCCCCACGACCCTGTACAGGCTAAGCACATGAGTTAATTATTCTCGGTGTTTGTAAAATAAATAATAATACAGTGAAAGATATACAGTGACATTTGATGCTGTGTGTGTGTGTGTGTGTGTGTGTTAGTCAGAACCCAATGTCGTGAGGGATTTAGGGCGTTACGGGTATTAAAGCGGAACAGAGGCACAGAGGGAGACGTGTTGGTGTGTGTGTGTGTGTGTGTGTGTGTGTGTGTGTGTGTGTGTGTGTGTGTTTGGACCAGAACGTCCAATTACCCAGCATGTGTGTGCACATAAAAATAAGATTTATCAAAAAACTGTGTGTGTGTGTGTGTGTGTGTGTGTAAGCGCACAACTTATATCTATATATACCCCATGTCACTGTTAACACTATTATTGCATCATGCACACACACACACACACACACACACACACACACACACACATACACACACACACACACACGCACAATTACACTGTTTCAGATTTAATGCATTTTCATTGTACAGTTACATGTGTTTTGATTTCAGCGTGCGGAATCTGTTGCCATAGCAACCGCAGCAACAGAACAGCTAGACATCTGAAATTTTGTTTTCTTTTCATTCATGTCATGTGAGTCAGGTGATGAGGCAGTTGGTTAGAGAGTGAGTTAGTGGGGCACTGAGTCAGTAATACAGTCAGTCAGTTAAAGAGTCAGTCAGTTATAGTCAGTCAGTTATAGAGTCAGTCAGTAATAGTCAGTCAGTAATAGAGTCAGTCAGTAATAGAGTCAGTCAGTTATAGAGTCAGTCAGTTATAGAGGCAGTCAGTAATAGTCAGTCAGTTATAGAGTCAGTCAGTAATAGTCAGTCAGTAATAGAGTCAGTCAGTAATAGAGTCAGTCAGTAATAGAGTCAGTCAGTTATAGAGGCAGTCAGTTATAGAGGCAGTCAGTAATAGTCAGTCAGTTATAGAGTCAGTCAGTAATAGTCAGTCAGTAATAGTCAGTCAGTTACAGAGTCAGTCAGTTATAGAGTCAGTCAGTAATAGTCAGTCAGTAATAGTCAGTCAGTTAAAGAGTCAGTCATTTATAGAGTCAGTCAGTAATAGTCAGTCAGTAATAATCAGTCAGTTACAGAGTCAGTCAGTAATAGAGTCAGTCAGTTACAGAGTCAGTCAGTAATAGTCAGTCAGTTAAAGAGTCAGTCAGTTATAGAGTCAGTCAGTAATAAAGTCAGTCAGTTATAGAGTCAGTCAGTAATAGAGTCAGTCAGTTAAAGAGTCAGTCAGCAATAGAGTCAGTCAGTAAAAGAGTCAGTCAGTTATAGAGTGAGTCAGTAATAGTCAGTCAGTAATAGAGTCAGTCAGTTACAGTCAGTCAGTAATAGTCAGTCAGTTATAGAGTCAGTCAATAATTGTCAGTCAGTTAAAGAGTCAGTCAGTTATAGTCAGTCAGTTATAGAGTCAGTCAGTAATTGTCAGTCAGTTATAGAGTCAGTCAGTTATAGAGTCAGTCAGTAATAGTCAGTTAAAGAGTCAGTAAGTTATAGAGTCAGTCAGTAATAGTCAGTCAGTTAAAGAGTCAGTAAGTTATAGAGTCAGTCAGTTATAGAGTCAGTCAGTTTAAGAGTCAGTCAGTAATAGGCAGTCAGTTGTAGAGTCAGTCAGTTATAGAGTCAGTCAGTAATAGAGTCAGTCAGTTAAAGAGTCAGTCAGTTATAGTCAGTCAGTAATAGAGTCAGTCAGTAATAGAGTCAGTCAGTTATAGAGTCAGTCAGCAATAGTCAGTCAGTAATAATCAGTCAGTTACAGAGTCAGTCAGTAATAGTCAGTCAGTTATAGAGTCAGTCAGTAATTGTCAGTCAGTTAAAGAGTCAGTCAGTTATAGAGTCAGTCAGTAATTGTCAGTCAGTAATAGTCAGTCAGTTAAAGAGTCAGTCAGTTATAGTCAGTCAGTAATAGTCAGTCAGTAATAGTCAGTCAGTTATAGAGTCAGTCAGTTATAGAGTCAGTCAATAATAGAGTTAGTCAGTTATAGAGTCAGTCAGTAATAGAGTCAGTCGGTTATATAGTCAGTCAGTAATAGAGTGAGTCAGTTATAGAGTGAGTCAGTAATAGTCAGTCAGTAATAGAGCTAGTCAGTAATAGTCAGTCAGTAATAATCAGTCAGTTATAGAGTCAGTCAGTAATTGTCAGTCAGTTAAAGAGTCAGTCAGTTAAAGGGTCAGTCAGTTATAGTCAGTCAGTTAAAGAGTCAGTCAGTAATTGTCAGTCAGTTATAGAGTCAATCAGTTATAGAGTCAGTCAGGAATAGAGTGAGTCAGTTAAAGAGTCAGTCAGTTATAGTCAGTCAGTTATAGAGTCAATCAGTAATAGTCAGTCAGTTATAGAGTCAGTCAGTAATAGTCAGTCAGTAATAATCAGTCAGTTACAGAGTCAGTCAGTAACAGTCAGTCAGTTATAGAGTCAGTCAGTAATTGTCAGTCAGTTAAAGAGTCAGTCAGTTAAAGAGTCAGTCAGTAATAGTCAGTCAGTAATAGTCAGTCAGTAATAGTCAGTCAGTTATAGAGTCAGTCAGTAATAGAGTTAGTCAGTTATAGAGTCAGTCAGTAATAGAGTCAGTCGGTTATAGAGTCAGTCAGTAATAGAGTCAGTGAGTTATAGAGTCAGTCAGTAATAGAGTCAGTCGGTTATAGAGTCAGTCAGTAATAGAGTCAGTGAGTTATAGAGTCAGTCAGACAGTGACCTAGTCAGAGAGTCAATGAGTCAGTGTCAGTCAGTCAGTGATGAATTTACTCAGTTTTGTGTGAATGTTTGTCTCCCTGTCTGTCTCCCTCTTTGACTGCCTTCCTGTTTAACGTCATCATGAGTAATATAATTTGCGACTCGTCTCTCTCCCATTCTCTCTGGAGTGAGTTCTAATGATCTGAGTGTGTTCAGAGTTTCAGAAGCATCTCTCTGTCTCTTTGTCTCTCACTAATTGCTAGCTTGCTAAACAGTTTGTTCCTATTTCAGTACACTGTGCAGTGCCTCAGTGTGATTTGGGACACGGCCCGTGACTTTGTGTGAGTTTACTCTCTCTCTCTCTCTCTCTCTCTCTCTCTCGGGAGAGTCATCCCCTCACAAAAGCTTTTAATCTCTCTCTTCAAGTAAGTGTGTGTGTGTGTGTGTGTGTGTGTGTGTGTGTGTGTGTGTGTGTGTGTGTGTGTGTGCATACACATGTACGCGAGTGTGTCTGTGTGCATTTAATATTCGTCCTCTCCTCAGTGCAGAGATAAGATAATTGCACTAATTACTATTCGTGTCTCGTTAATGCTCGTTAGCGGAGTGTGTAGAGTGACAGCAGAGGAGTGTGTGCTGTAATTATCGGGAGAACGAGGGACCCATGGAGGTTTCGGTCACCAGCAGCTCCATTAGAAACAACACGGCTATGATGTTCTTTTAATAACTCATAACAATGTCCCTCTGTATGTATGTATGTATGTATGTATGTATGTATGTATGTATGTATGTATGTATGCATGCATGTCTCTCTTTCTTTTTGTCTTTTTTTCTGTCTATATGTCTGTTTGTCTCACTATCTCTCTTCCTGTCACTCTACCTTCCTGTCTGTATGTTTATCTGTTTATCCCACTGTCTTTCTGTCTACCTGTCTGTCTCTCTGTGTGTCGTTCTGGCTGGCTGTCTTCTGTATTTATCTGTCTGTCTGTTAGTCTCTCTGTCTGTCTCTCTTTCTGTCTGTCTCTCTGTTTCCCTCTCTGTCTGTCTGTTTCCCTGTCTCTGTCTGTTTATTTGTCTGTCTCTCTGCCTGTCTGTCTGAATGCCTGTTTATCTGTCTGTCACTTTTTCTCTGTCTCACTATCTGTTTCTTTGTCTTTCCTTTTTCCGTCTGTCTGTTTGTCTGTCCATCTTTCTGTCTGCCTCTCTGCTTGCTTATCTGTCTGCCTCTCTGTCTGTCTCTCTGCCTGCCAGTCTAAATGTCTGCTTATCTGTCTGTCCCTCTGTTTCACATTTTCTGTCTGTCTTGATTTCTGTCTTATGTCTTTATTTATTAATGTCTGTCTGTTTGTCTGTCTGGTCATCTTTCTGACTGTCTCTTTCTGTCTATCTGTCTGTCTCTCCGTCTATCTTTCTGTCTCTGTCTGTTTTTAAACCTGTGTCTCATTCTGTCTATGTCTCCATTTATTTAGCTGTCTGTCTCTCTACCTGTTATCTTTCGTCTCAATCTGTTTCTTTATTCTCTCTCTCACTGCCTGCCTGCTTTTATCATTAAAATGAAAAAGAAAAAAATTAAGTGTGTGTGTGTGTGTGTAATTCACTTCATAATGTGTGCCAGGAAACAGAAGGGTTGACTCATAGTAGGATATGTGTGTGTGTGTGTGTGTGTGTGTGTGTGTGTGTGTGTGTGTGTGTGTGTGTGTGTGTGTGATTTATTATTGATTTATTTATCATTAACCTGATTGTGTTTTTGTCTCTACACACTTTTCAGACTCATTTACTGGCAGGGAGAAAGAAAACAAACAAACAAACACTTTACACAGGTGTGAGGGGACGATAAAGCTGTCCTGTGTGAGTTACATCATGTTAGAGAAGATCAGAACCGGGACAGGAACCCAGTGAGAACATTAACTAAAACAAGAAGACACAAACACACACATGCAGAGAGACAGAGCGAGACAGAGACACAGAGAGAGAGAGAGAGAGAGAGAGAGAGGTGTGTCTGGAGGTTCTTGTGTTGGTGCTGTATTAATCAGGTCTCTGGTCACATGATCAGAGAGACAGTCTGTAGACACACTTTCATTTGGAACACACACACACACTTGTGCGTAGGAGCAAAAAGTCTCTCTCTCTCTCTCAAACACACACACACACACAATCTTAGATGACATAACGTATAATTCAGCCCACACAGCCTGCTATCTCTACATGAAAGAGAAACCGTCACACACTCTCTCTCTCTCTCTCTCTCACACACACACACACACACACACACACGGAATGACTTTTTAACCCTCTTAGTTTGGAGCCCAAAACAACGCCAACACACATTTCAGCTTTTAGCCTCATCCAGCTCTGCACACACACACACACACTATTTTCTCGTTTATACTTCAGTCCTTGCTTTACTTGTGTGTGTGTGCGTGTGTGTGTTCTCTCTACACACTGTGTTGTTGATTGTTTATGCTCCTCTCCGTGACCCCTCTGTGACCCCGTCTACAGCAGGCAGGAGCTTTTTATCCTGAACTTACAATCAGCGACTTGGGACAGTAGAGGACACACACACAAACACACACAGGACCAAGTGTGTAATGAAAGACAGACAGGAGGACACAGAGAGAGACAGTGTGTGTGTGTGTGTGTGTGTGTCAGACGTCCTGCAGTGAGAGAACAAACAGATTTATTGGAATATAAAAAGCCGTCGTCTTTTATTTCTGCTTTAAAAATAATCTGAGAGACGAGCACTGTGGGGCCTTTATCCTCCAGGTCTTTACACACACACACACTCCCTCACACACACACACTGCCCCATGTGGAGACGCATTTTCACTTCAACAAGAAACAACATGTAAATGAAGCGATGTTTTATATATATATATATATAAGTCACTTTGTTTAAAATATTATTCCAGGTGTGTGTGTGTGTGCGCGCGCGTTCCACAGAATCCGCTCCTTTATTCCTGATAATGTTATCAGACGCAGCAGTTCTTCAGGTCTGAGCCTCCCGGGCGCGTGACGCGGCTCACACGTCCCCGCCGCGCGCGCTCTCTCTCTCTCGCGCGCTCTCTCCCCGCACGTGTGTTTTATCTGAAATGTGCTCGCTGCTGATACGAGGCGCGCGACCCGACACCTGCGCGGAAAAATAATGCGAACCCTGGCTCTGAGAGGCGGCGGTGCGCGCGCACACATATACATACACGCACACGCTCTCTCTCTCTCTCTCTCTCTCTCACACACACACACACCTGGAATAATATTTGATAATATTTCTCACACACACACACTCTCTCAGTTCAGTTCAGAAGAGCTTTATTGACATGAATGTTAACAAAAGTATTACATTGTTGCCAAAGCCATTAGAAAAAGCCATTAATTACATTAATCTGAATTTATAAACCTATACAGTATAAACATATTAGATATATCATATTAGGTAATATGATTAGAATATCATATTAGGTAGACATAAACAACCCCCCCAAAAAAAATATTTTATTTACACATAAATAAAAATAGATATACAGTGGAACCTCGGATTACGAGTAACACGGTTTACGAGTGTTCCGCAAGACAAGCAAAGATTTTTAATAAATTTTGACTTGAAAATTTTTTTGTCTTGGTTTAGGAGCACCGAGTATCATGTATCACGCATGCGCTTCTTGTTTTGACGCCGAGCGTCACGTGATCATAACTGAGCCAACGGTTTTTCTCTCTCTTGCGCTGCGGAATTGTGGGTAATCATCTCTACTGCTGGGTCTTAGTGCTCGTCTCTCACTGGTATAATCAACATCCATGCACACGTGGACTGTTTACTATAACACTGTGACCACGTGTGGGTGCATAAAACATATTTTATTGTGTTCGGAAGCGCGTGTGTATAGCGCGTGTACTGTTTCTTATAACACACGTGTGTGCGCGCGAGTAAAGCAAAAGAAAGTCTCAATACAGCGGTTAAAAATGTGTGTCTGTGCCCGAGCGTAATTTGACACTGTTTCTGAAGGGGATTCACACACACCGCCGGCACAAACACACACACACACACACACACACACACGTGCACGAGAGAAACACACTCCGAAGAAACTCAGCTCTGTCACAAATCTTTTCAGAGGTAAAGTGCGGTTCATTTGTTTGTTTGTTTTACTTTAAAGCAGTGATTCTGTTAGTTTGTGCTCACACGAGTGTCATTAGCGATGTTTATTGCCAATTTCAGATAAAACAGTGTAGCGGGAGAGAGATGTTGATTTATGACCGCTGTTTACGGAAGTGTAGTGCAGTGCGGGAGATGCATTGTGGGTAATGCAGTCCGGTGTGTGTGAATGCGAATGCAAGATGTAAGCTGGATATAGAGCCTGAGTTTTGTTCTTCAGTATGTTTTTCAGTTGGATTCAAGTGCAGGAACACCTGAATGTTTCAAAGTTCAAAGGCTTTATTGTCATTTCAACCATATACAGTTAGTACACAGTGAAACGAAACAACGTTCCTCCAGGACCAAGGTGCTACATGCAACATAAATTTACAACATAAATTAACAGAAACACTAAACTGGCTAAGTAAAGAGGCCTAGTTAGCTGGCTAGCAGAGACAAGACAGATAGACTAACATAAATTACAATAAAAATTTACAAAAATCTAACTAGCTAAGTAAAGACTACTGGTTTTACAGACAACATAAAGTGCACATGCAAATGTGCAAACAAAAGCAACAACAAAGTGACAGTGCAACGAACACGACATAACATAACAGAATAATATAACCGAATAATATGGTGTTGAGGTAGTGAGAAACTGTAAACATTTCTTAACACAGCAGCAAGAATTGAGGAATTAGTGCATAAAGTAGTCCAGTAATGTTTTTGTGCAAACGAGATAAACAGTGAAGCATTTACAGATTGGTGTGTATGATAGTATGATAGTATGGTAGTGTAGATCAGTGTGTCTGCGCTTGTGTTGATTTGTCAGTCCAGTGCCAATATTTTGAGGTAGTAGAGTTAAGCTGAGTGTGTGTGTGTGTGTGTGTGTGTGTGTGTGTGTGTGTGTGTGTGTGTGTGTCAGTCCAGTCCCTTTTTTTGAGGAGACGGATGGCTTGTGGAAAAAAACTGTTGCACAGTCTGGATGTGTGTGCCCGAATGGTTCGGTACCTTTTTCCAGATGGCAGGAGTGTGAAGTTCAGCTTGTTCAGTGTGTGGAGCGGAGGATGTTTAGACATTCTTCCTCCCTCATTAGCGATAATTTTATTTGTGATAGGTGTGTGTTAGTGCGCACTCTGACGGAGAAGATATCAGTGTTAGAGGAGCGCATCCAGACTTTAGAGAGAGTTAGAGAGTGTGAGAGCAGCATTATTCCTGTAGCGGACAGTCTGGGTGCCACAGGCAGAGATAAACAGCCCCCGACTCCGGCATTAGAGCCCTCACATCGGGGCGAGTGGGTGACGACTCGGCGGCATACTCGTTCAGCCAAAGCTGACGCTAAGGCTAGCCCACCGGAGCACACCTCCTCTGCAGGTCACATGTCCACCAGGTTTGCTCTCCTCAGTGCTGCACCCGCTGAGAAACCTGAAAGAGCTCTGGTTATAGGAGACTCTATACTGAGAGACGTGAAATTAGCTAGACCTTTAGGGGCGCCAGCGGCAGTGGTTAGGTGTATCCCGGGAGACAGAGCACCGGACATAGCAGGTAATCTTAGGGCTCTAGGACAGCACAGGTTCTCTAAGATAGTGGTACATGCTGGAGCTAACGATATACGCCTTCGTCAGTCAGAGGTTAGTAAGAGTAACTTTACAGAGGTGTTTAAATTAGCGAAGGTGATGTCCGATGAAGTAGTATGCTCTGGTCCCATCCCAATGAGACGTGGTGACATAGCTTACAGCAGGTTATGGTCGCTGAACCGCTGGATGTCCAGGTGGTACTCCGAAAATAATGTGAGCTTCATAGAAAATTGGAAGACCTTTGAGGGCAAAGCTGGCCTGTTAGGGCGGGACATTGTCCATCCCACTCGGGAAGGAGCTGCTCTCATTTCCTGTATTATAGCTCATAGTCTCAATAGAGGTCTAGTTAATCGTGACAATCCAGAGCCCAGGCCAGGGAGCAGATAGACAGGCTAAACCAACCGTTTGCTAGCTGCATAGAGTCGTCACTCAGGGTTCACCATATTGAGACTGTGTCTGTTCCCTGATCTAAGCAAAAATGTAGAAAGACTCAGAAAGTCTGTTTCAATAATCTAATTAACATAAAGACCACAAACTTGGATCATACTGAATGCGCAGCCGGCACCTCTGATCTGAAGCTAGGACTGTTAAATATTAGATCTCTCACATCAAAAGCGGTTATTGTTAATGAAATTATCACAGATCAGGCGTTTGATATACTCTGTTTAACTGAAACATTGGTTAAAAAGGATGAGTATGTAGCTCTAAATGAAGCTAGTCCTCCTGGATACAGCTACATACACCAGCCTTGGTTAACTGGTAGAGGAGGGGGCGTCGCAGTTATTTGCAATGATAATCTGTCTATCGTATAAAAACAGGGACATAAATTTAATTCATTTGAAATTCTTTATAGTAACATAAGTGTATTTAAGTATATTAAGTCAGCTCAGTCGATTCCACTAATTATAATTTACAGACCTCCAGGGCCGTATTCTGAATTTCTTAGTGAATTTGCAGATTTCATCTCAAAGCTAGTCATTTCTGTAGACAAAGTGTTAATTGCTGGAGATTTTAACATTCATTTTGAGAATCCAGAGGGCCCTCTGAGAACAGCATTTATGTCCATACTGGACTCAGTAGGCGTAAATCTGTGTGTAGTAGGACCCACTCATAAAGCAGGTCACATTTTAGACTTAATAATATTTTTCGGATTAAGTATAAGAAATGTATTCACAATTCCACTGTCTGAAATGATCTCAGATCACTATCTCGTCTCCATTCAACTGTGTCACAGTGATAATGTACGCACAGCACCGTGCTACCGTATTAAACGTACATTCACATCAACTACCACACAGAGTTTTATCAGTAATCTCCCAGAGCTACCAACTTCGATTAGATCACCGTCTGACCCCACAGAACTCGATCAGGCGACTGAATATTTAGAGTCGACATTTTGTTGTACCTTAGATAATGTAGCTCCAGCTAAAAGAAAAATGATTAGAGATAAGAAACTCGCTCCCTGGTATAACGATCACACGCACGCTTTAAAACAGACCGCTCGGAAATTAGAGCGTAAATGGCGGCAAACTAAATTGTTAGTATTTCAAATAGCATGGAAAGAGAGCATCCTGAACTATAGGAAAGCTCTTAGTGTAGCTAGATCAACGTATCTCTCCACTCTCATAGAAGAAAATAAAAATAATCCTAGATTTTTATTTAATACCATAGCCAAATTAACCAGAAATAAGATCACTACAGAAATCTCCACAACAACATCATGCAATAGTGAGGACTTCATGAACTTCTTTAATAATAAAATTGTAAATATCAGGCATAAAATTGAGGCTTTGAAACCGAACAATGTAATTGATACAGATGTTAACCTAGCCATGTCAGATCGGAACCTAGAATACTTTACTCCTCTTGAAGAGAATGAACTAATTTCACTCATCTCTTCTGCAAATTCATCAACCTATATACCTATCAACCTATATATTAGATCCTATACCGACACATTTTCTAAAACAGATAGTACCAGTAATAACAGAACCGCTGTTGAGAATAATTAATTCCTCACTCAGCATCGGTTATGTTCCAAAATGTTTTAAATTAGCAGTTATCAAACCAATAATTAAGAAAACTGACCTCGACCCCTGTCAGCTGTCCAATTACAGGCCATATCAAACCTCCCCTTTATCTCTAAGATTCTGGAAAAGATAGTAGCGGAGCAGCTATGCTCATATCTACATAGAAATGGCATACATGAACTGTATCAGTCAGGATTTAGGCCTCATCACAGCACAGAAACAGCCTCCTATTGGCCTCTGATCAGGGTTGTGTAACTATGCTTGTATTACACGACCTCAGTGCAGCGTTTGACACCATTGATCATGCTATTCTTCTTCACAGATTAGAAAATGTAGTAGGAATTAAGGGTACAGCCCTCTCCTGGCTCAGATCCTATTTGACCGATCGTTATCAGTATGTAGACTTAAATGGTGATAATTCTGCATGTTCTCTAGTGGAGTTTGGCATTCCGCAGGGTTCAGTTTTAGGCCCACTGCTTTTTTCCCTTTACATGCTTCCTCTGGGCAACATAATCCGTAAGCATGGGATTAGTTTTCATTGTTATGCTGACGACACACAGTTATATGTCTCAGCAAAACCTGATGAGAAAAACCAGCTTAGTAAAGTTGGTTCTGCATGACATAAGAAATTGGATGCTAATTAACTTCCTGCTTAATCCAGATAAGACAGAAGTTCTAGTCATAGGACCGCATACAGCTAGGAGTAAAATCTTAGATCACACCGTAACTTTAGATGGCCTTTCTGTTCCATCAAGTGCAACAGTAAAAGACCTCGGCGTGATTATAGATTCCAGCCTTTCATTTGAAGCTCATGTAGATAATATCACCAGGATAGCATTCTTTCATCTCAGAAATATTGCCAAGATAAGAAATATATTGTTGCTAAACGATGCAGAAAAACTAGTTCATGCTTTTATCACATCTAGGTTGGACTATTGTAATGCCTTACTGTCTGGTTGTTCAGTTAGGTGCATGAACAAGCTTCAGCTAGTCCAGAATGCAGCAGCGAGAGTGCTCACTAGAACCAGAAGATATGAGCACATCACCCCTATCCTATCTTCACTGCATTGGCTCCCTGTGAAATTTCGCATTGATTTTAAAATACTACTCTTGACATATAAAGCATTAAATGGTCTCGCGCCGCAGTATTTGAGCGAACTGCTAGTGTCTTACGATCCGCCACGCCAACTTCGATCAAAGGATGCAGGCTGCTTGTCAGTACCGCGTATTATGAAAACTACAGCTGGGGGCAGAGCTTTTTCTTACAAAGCCCCAAAATTATGGAATAGTCTTCCAAATAGTGTTCGGGACTCAAAAACAGTCTCAGTGTTTAAGTCTAGGCTCAAAACCTATTAATTTAGCCAAGCATTTTTATAAATAGATTTGCCATAGGTAAAGGAGCAGATCTGGGGGACTCATGGACGTAGAGTATTATGGTGAACTGGTATGTTTAGATGCTGTCTTCCTCACTCTCATTTGATCACTCAGGTTTGTTGACGATGAGGTGATTGTTTGCTTTACATCTCAGGGAGCCCTCATGTTTGTGTTTCCTTCTGGCTCTCCCTTTTAGTTGTGCTGTCATAGTTAGTCCTGCCGGAGTCCCTGCTTGCACTCTACAGTAAAAATACATTATACATTATGTGATTGTGACCATACCTAACTGCCATCTCTCCTCTTCTTCTCTTTCTCCCCCTCTTTCTCTTTCCTCTCTCTGTCAAGCTACACATGTCATCCCTGAGCTGCCAGTGATCCAGACTCCCTCTGCCCTCCGGACCTGTCTGACCCATCCTGGTGCCCCGCTTCTGGTTGGAGGTCTCGTCGCATGGATGCCCCGTGTTTGTCTTTGGGATGCGTCTGGTGTCTGGGGATGATTCTCTTTACTTAGAAGATGATTCTGGCCTCGACTGGTGTTAGCAGCTGTTTCTCTGAGGACTTGACAATTCGATAGTTCAGGACTGGAACTTTCTACAAGTCAATCTGAGTCTCCAGTAACTACCTGGACTCCATTTTAACATCAATTAACATCAACTATTATAGCTGAACTGCCTCCCACCTAACATACTTTATAAATGCAGATCATTTCCTGCTATCTGTTTCACCTAGATGAGGATGGGTTCCCTGTTGAGTTTGGTTCCTCTCAAGGTTTCTTCCTATTACCATCTCAGGGAGTTTTTCCTTGCCACTGTCGGCCTCGGCTTGCTCACCAGGGACTATCTGACCATTTTGATTCATACACATTCACATTCCATACAACTTAAATAATTCTTCTGATTGTGTAAAGCTGTTTTGAGACAATGTCAATTGTTAAAAGCGCTATACAAATAAAATTGAATTGAATTGAATTGAAGTGTGTGTGAGAGGGGTGTGTCCGATCAGCCACAATGCTTGTGGCTTTACGGATGCAGCGTGTGGTGTAGATGTCTTCAATAGAGGGGAGAGAGACCCCGATGATCTTCTCTGCTGTCCTCACTATCCGTTGTAGGGTCTTGCAGTCCAATATGGCACAATTCCCAAACCAGACCCTGATGTAGCCGCTCAGGATGCTCTCAATAGTTCCTCTATAGAAGGTGGTCAGGATCGGTGGTGGAAGCTGGGCCTTCCTCAGTCTCCTCAGAAAGAAGAGACGCTGTTGGGCTTTCTTGTGTAGGGAGCTGGTGTTGAGGGACCAGCTGAGGTCCTTCTCCAGGTGGACGCCCAGGAATTTGGTGCTTTCGACGATCTCCACAGAGGAGCCGTCGATGCTCAGCGGAGAATGGTCGCCCCGTGTCCTTCTAAAGTCAACAACCATCTCCTTTGTCTTGTCAACATTTAGAGACAGGTTGTTGTCTTTACACCAGTCCGTTAGCCTCTGCACTTCCTCTCTGTACGCTGACTCGTCATTCTTGCTAATGAGACCCACCATGGTCGTGTCATCAGCGAACTTAATGATGTGATTTGAAATGTGTGTTGCTACACAGTCGTGAGTCAGCAGTGTGAACAGCAGGGGACTGAGCACACAGCCTTGTGGGGCCCCAGTCCTCAGTGTGGTGGTGCTGGAGGTGCAGTTCCCGACCCGTACTGACTGAGGCCTTCCGGTCAGAAAGTCCAGGATTCAGTTGCAGAGGGAGGTGTTCAGGCCAAACAGGCTCAGCTTCCCGATCAGTTGTTGGGGGATGATGGTTTTGAATGCTGAGCTGAAATCTATGTACAGCATTTGAATGTATGTGTCCTTCTTGTCCAAGAGTGTGAGGGCAAGATGGAGTGTAGTGGAGATGGCGTTGTCCGTTGAGTGGTTAGGACGGTACGCAAATTGCAGTGAGTCCAGTGAGGGGGGCAGCAGGGTCTTGATGTGTGTTACGACGAGTCGCTCGAAGCACTTCATGATGGTGGGTGTAAGTGCAACGGGACGGTAGTCATTGAGAGAGGACACAGCAGACTTCTTGGGCAGAGGGACGATGGTGGTGGCTTTGAAGCACGTGGTAACGACAGCGCTGCTCAGAGAGATGTTGAAGATGTCGGTGAGAACGTCTGCCAGCTGTTCAGCACATTCTCTGAGCACTCTGCCTGGGATGTTGTCTGGTCCAGCAGCTTTAAGTGGGTTGATTCTGCGTAGAGTTTTCCTTACATCAGCTGTAGTGAGACACAGCACCTAATCTTTCGGAGGAGGGGTGGTCTTCCTTGCCGCCACGTCATTCTGCATGTCGAACCGAGTGTAGAACTTGTTCAGCGCATTGTTCAGGGAGGGAGCTGTCACCGTCACTGGCAGGTGATGTCGTCCTGTAGTTAGTGATGGCTTGTAAGCCCTGCCACATGCGCCATGTGTCGCTGCTGTCGCTGAAGTGGTTGTAGATTCTCTGTGCGTGTGCACGCTTCGCCTCTCTGATGGCCCGAGAAAGTTCGGCCCTTGCTCTTCTAAGCACCACCTTATCTCCCACTTTGAAGGCAGAGTCTCGGGTCCTCAGAAGTGCACGCACTTCTGCAGTAATCCACGGTTTCTGGTTGGGTCGTGAGATGATGCTCTTGGAGACAGTGACGTCATCGGTGCACTTGTTGATGTAGCTGGTCACTGATGACGTGTACTCCTCCATGTCAGTGAGGTCGCCGTAAGTTGCAGCCTCCCTAAACATGTTCCAGTCAGTGCTCTCGAAACAGTCCTGAAGAGCAGAGATGGCTCCTGCTGGCCAGGTCGCCTGACGACTGGTCTGTATGCTGGAATTAGCATAACAGAGATGTGGTCTGAGTAGCCGAGGTGGGGCCGGGGATGTTTGTGTAAACAATATCCAGCGTGTTTTCCCCTCTCGTTGCAAAGTCCACATATTGATGGAATCTAGGAAGCACTGACTTGAGATTTGCATGGTTGAAATCTCCAGCAACAATAAACAGTCCATCCGGGTGTGTATTTTTCAGTTCACTGATCTTTGCATACAGTTCCCATAGCGCTTCTTTAGCATTAGCGCTAGGTGGAATGTACACTCCGATAATGAAAACCGTGGTGAATTCCCGTGGTAAATAAAAAGGTCTGCATCTAACAGTCACAAACTCCACCAGCGATAAGCAATAACTAGAAACTAGCACAGAGTTTTTACACCATTTTGCATTGAACACATAAGCCGCCACCACGCACAGAGCTGCATTTCTGTTGGCACGAAACAAGGCTGAATAGCGGCATCCGGTACTCTGTCGCTGAGCCATGTCTCCGTGAAAACAAAGACACAGCAGTCTCTAACCTCACGCTGTGTAGCCTGCTGGAGTCGGATGTAATCCAGTTTATTATCCAGGGAGCAGACGTTTGATAAGATGATGGACGGGAGAGCCGGCCGGCTAGGGTTTGTTTTTAGCCTAGCACAGACTCCCGCCCACTTGCCGCGTTTCCGCTTCCTTGCGCACCGCTTCCGATGTCCCCTCCTCCGGCCGCCGGCATCAGGCAACGGCGAGGCTTCGAGGCCTGGTTCGCGGAGCAAGCCGAGTTCGCGTAGGTTTTCCCGCAGCTCATCTTGGATGTCGTTAAAGGGGTTATTTAGGTTGAAAAGTGTCTGGCTGTTGTATGTACTGTACGGACACCAGTTGCGACGATATGCTACACCAGTGCTGATATGCTACTGCGATCTGCTCGCCTGCATCACTGCTAACATCACTGGAACTGTTCTGTCAAGTAGTCCTCTCTAAGCCACCCTGCTGTCTGAGTCTCTTGGAATATAACGTTAGCGTTGGTTAGCAAGCCAGGCTAACGCTAGCAGGCAAGCTAAGTGCTGTGATTACCGGGTGCTTCTCCTGCCACGATGACGCCCATAAGATACACCGCAGATGAACTCCTAAAACTCAACACCATGCTCCTCCCAAGTTGCCTTGAAGTCATTAAATCACTTCACCTCCTTAGACGGCCACCCTATGTGCATAGGGCTGTTCGTCACAAGTTTGTTTACACGGACATAACTTCGGCTATTCCTGTGGTTACCGGCCATGCTTCCCTGCGAAGACGTCACCAACGCAAACCATGCCCATCACCTGCCAATCTCCGGACCCTGGCCTGCGTGGACAGCTCTGCACCCACATACAGGATAGCCTCCTTCATGTTACAGAACATCAGATCCATAAACAATAAAGCGCTACTTATCCATGACATTATCACAGAGAAAAAAATAGACTTTCTATGTTTAACTGAAACATGGCAGAGCCACCAGGACTTTATCAGTCTCAATCAAGCTACCCCACCTGGCTACACATACTGTACATACAAAAGCCTCGTTGCCTGGGTCGTGGTGGTGGACTTGCTGTTATACACAATTCTGATATCTTGGTCAAAGAACATCCTGTAAATGCTTCATCCTTTGAGTGTCTCCATCTTGCTCTGACTGGGATTGCACAGCTACAAGTGGTCCTTGTATACCGACCACCCAAAGCCTCCACCTGTTTCCTCCCTGAGCTCTCGGAGCTGCTTGCCACCGTCTGCCCCATGTCCCCATCTACCATTCTACTAGGTGACTTTAACATCCATGTGGACTCTGGCAGCTGCTCTTTTGCGGCCGATTTTCTGTCACTTTTGGATTGTTTTAACATCACCCAACATGTGCCTGGCCCCACCCACATCAAAGGACATACCCTGGACCTGGTGTGCACCACTGGCACACCACCATTACACCTCCAGTGCACGGACCTGGCCATATCAGACCACCATGCTGTTATGTTCTCTGTTCCCCCCCTACTCAGGCAACGCCACGTATGGACCATCACCTTCAGGAAGACCAAAGAGGTGTGCCTGCCCCTGCTCTCCAATGCCTTAGAAACTCACCTTGCTGCTCCCGTCTCTGGCCTCTCAGTGGCCACCCTGGTGGAACACTACAACACTGCTCTCTCCACTGGACTCTGGACTCTGTGGCCCCTCTAGTCACGCGTTCAGTCTCTTTCTTCCGACCTGCTCCCTGGTTCACTCCCGAGCTCCGCCTTATGAATAGGGTTGGGTATCGATTGGGTTTTTTTCGATACCGGTGCCAAATCGATACTTTGAAAACGGTACCGGTGCCAAAACGGTGCCTGAACCGATACTTTTAAGCCAAAAAATTATAGTGGATGACTCAAGAATGAATTTTTATTGAACAAAAAATTTTATGCTTAAAATTTAACAATATATTAAAAGTTTAAAATATATATGAAAAATTATATATGTAAGCTTCAAATTTTAGCAATTCTTTTGCAGAAATTTCACCATATTTGCCTTTTCTGTCAAAATACGACTCCTTTCCTGACTTATTGCCCTGCACAGGACATGCATAGCCTTCTTTGCAATGGTAAATGGGGTCACGGTTGTAGTGCTACTAGTACCGGCTGGAAAGCCATAATTATAAACAGAATCCATGTTACATTAGTTTTTTACAAATAGTTTGACTATTTGTTAGCATGAATGCAAGATTTGCATTTTGCTATTAACATTACATTATCCTACTACTAACCTGCGGAAAGTCTGCTGACGTCATCATAATCGGTGACTCCTTTTTGCTACAGTTGGTATGACTGGGACTGAGGGTCGTCCACACCGATAGCGCCAGCTGTTGTCCACAAGCTGTTAAACATGGTGCCTCCCTCTGCTTTTAACTTTATTCCGTCTGCCCTCGAATGTTTCATTAGATTTGACGTGTTTTCGCCTTTACACGCAACTGCTGTAAAACATTTGCTGCACGTCGCGGTGTCGGAATCCTTTCTTGTGAAATACAGCCACACTTTCGACCGTTTAGTTTTAGGCATTTTATCGAGAGTTGTTTAATTTAGCATGCTAAGCTATCGGTAGACCGCCTGCTGACGTCAGAGCGAGTGTAACGTTAGTTGCTGCATTCACGCGCATGTCGGATGGTCTCTCATTTCCGGATGATTTGTGCTTTTAATTTTTTAATTTAATCTAATAAACTATTAATCTACAAAAATATATGAATCTAGAGAACAAATATTTCAATCGACAGTTCAGGCATTTAAGTGGCACCGAAATGAGGCACCGAAATTCGCATTCTGTTTCGGTCCGGTACATACCGGTTCTATAGGTACCGGTGCCGTATTGTCCATCTCGAGGCGTACAAGGACCATGTCAGGAACTACAAGGAGGCTCTCTCCAAGGCTAAAACTCACTACTACTCCATGCTCATCAATAACCAACAACATAATCCTAGAAAGCTTTTTTCTACTATCAACCGCCTTCTTCGTCCTCCTGACACCCCCCAGCCGTCTGAGCCGCTGATCTGTGCTCTAGGTTCCAGGACTTTTTCAAAAACAAGGTTGACGCCATCCACCAACAGCTCCTGTCTACAACTCTATCTCCCACTCCACAACGACAGGGAGTTCAACCTCCTGGTGCCCACCAGCTAGTGCAGGACATCTCCATCCCTGCTGCCTGCCCGCCACAGCACAACCTCTCCTCCTTCAGCACACTGGACATTGACCAGGTCACCGACCTGGTGTCCAAAGCCAAGTCATCTACCTGTAAGTTAGACCCCATGCCTACCTCGCTGGTTAAATCATGTCTTCCTGTTCTCTGCCACACTATGATGACAATCATCAACACGTCCCTGGAATCTGGTGAGGTGCCGTCAAGCCTCAAGACTGCTGCTGTCATCCCCACCCTGAAAAAGCCTGGTCTGGACCCTGATGACCCAAATAACTATCGTCCCATCTCCAACCTTCCCTTCCTGAGCAAAATCTTGGAAAGAGCAGTGGCCGCCCAACTCCAACAACATATGTCCCACCATGAGCTCTTTGAACCTCTACAATCTGGTTTCAGAACCCACCACAGTACAGAGACTGCCCTTGTCAAAATCACAACCGACCTCCTTACTGCTGCTGACAATGGCCTTATTACCATCCTCATCTTACTGGACCTCTCAGCAGCTTTTGACACAGTCTCACACACCATCCTCTTAACACGGCTCTCAGAGTTCACTGGACTATCCGATACAGCACTTTCTTGGTTTCAGTCATATTTATCAAGCCGGCAACAATACGTCACCGTGAAAGATTCACACTCCACAACAACAACAATCAACCATGGGGTCCCCCAAGGATCTGTGCTTGGCCCCTTTCTCTTCACCATATACATGCTCCCTCTAGGACAAATTATCCGCTCTCATGGACTCAGTTTTCATTGTTACGCTGACGATATACAATGGTACATCAGCACCAAACCCTCTGCCCAACTCCCCCCAATGCCTCTTGTCCACTGTTTACAAGATATTAAAACCTGGATGACCACCAATCGTCTCAAACTAAACAGCAGTAAAATGGAGCTCATGGTGGTGGCACAGGCACCACTGCTTAGGAAGGTTGGGGACCTCCACCTGGATGTGGATGGCTGTTCCATCACTCCATCCCCTGAAGTCTGCAATCTGGGCATCATCCTGGATCCCACTCTATCATTTCAGTCTCATATCAAAAGAATTACCAAAACTGCCTTCTATCACCTAAGGAACATCTCCAGACTCAGGCCCTCACTTTCTGTTTCAGTAACAGAGACCCTCATGCACTCTTTCATCTCCTCCCGTCTGGACTATTGCAATGCCATCTTGTCAGGTCTGCCAACCAAAGCCCTGGATAGACTGCAATATGTCCAGAATGCTGCTGCAAGGGTTCTAACAGGCACTAGGCCCTGGCACCATATCACTCCCATTCTCAAACAGCTTCACTGGCTCCCCATCAAATCCCGCATCAGTTACAAAGTCCTCCTCCTCACCTACAAATCTCTCCATGGACTGGCTCCCCACTACCTTACTGACTTATTCACCCCTACACCCCTCTGAGGTCCTTGCGATCCTCTCCTAAGGGCCAGCTGATCGTCCCCCGCAGCAGACTCAAGACCTTTGGCGACAGAGCCTTTAATGTAGCTGCCCCCAATCTCTGGAACAAGCTACCCCCTCATGTCCAGTGTGCCCCCTCATTACCCCTGTTCAAAAAGTATCTGAAAACACATCTCTTCACAGAGGCCTTTGGCCTCTAGTCCCCCCCTCCTCCCCTCCCCCACGTACATGATTACATTACACACGCCTCATACTGTAAAGCGACCTTGGGTATTTTGAAAGGCGCTATATAAAACTGAATTATTATTATTATTATTATTATTATATCCATACACAAGGTAAAGTAAACACGCTACACACAAAACGTAAACAACGTAGCACCATTTTGGCTCCGGAGCGTGCTACTGCCGCGCCGCCATCTTATACATCTTATACATCTTATGTATAGCTTGTACTATAACCCCACAATGCAGCAAATAAAAGACCGGGCATCAAGCAGTTTGTCCATCTCATCATTACATCGGCATGAATTAACAGGCTGTTACGCTGTCGGGGCAACATTAAAATAAAGCGGAGAAGCTACAATAATTTAGATGAGAACAACAGTCTTTCCGTTAATGTGTGTTTAATTCAGACGAAAGGATAAATTTTTACTGTGTAAGATGAGAAGGGGGAGACAGGAGGGGCTGAAAGCAAGAGTCTCCACTTACTCTAGCCTCACACACACATACTGCACACACACATACACAGCGCCTGCATGCACAAACGGAAACACTTATCTGTCGGGATTTATTTTTAACTTTTTTGAAAGGTAAAGTGCAGGTAAATTTTTTTTATTTTTACTTTATATTTTGTATTAATTATTTTTATGTATTTATTTTTTGGGCTGTAGAAGTTTCCATTATTTCCTATGGGGAAATTAAATTTGGTTTACGAGTGTTTTGGAATACGAGCCCACTTCCGGAACGAATTATGCTCGTAATCCGAGGTTCCACTGTATATTAATAATAAAAAACAAAATAAAATAACAATAAAAAATAAATAAAATAACATATATATATATATATATATATATATATATATATATATATATATTGCGGGGGACTTCCACCACTCCAATTTAAAGACAGTACTCCCTAAATTTCACCAGAACATTTTCTGTCACACCAGAGGAAACAAAACTTTAGACCATGTATACACAAACATGGCTGAAGCCTATAATGTGGACCCCCTCCCCCACTTGGGACAATCAGACCACCTTTCTTTGTTCCTTACCCCTAAATACTCACCCCTCATCAACCGTGTGCAGCCATCAGTGAAGACCATCAAAGTGTGGCCAGCAGGGATAGACTTCACACTCCAGGACAGGTTTCTACACACAGACTGGAGTATGTTTGCTACTCAGGCCACCTGTGGCTCTCACACGAACATAGACAGCTACACTTCCTCTGTTCTGGATTACATCAACACCACCATAGACAGTGTCACAACCCAGAAGCAGATCACCACATACCCAAATCAGAAGCCATGGATGAACAAGGAGGTGCGTCTCCTACTGAAGGCACGCAACACTGCCTTCAGATCAGGTGATGCACAAGCCTACAGCACGTCCAGGGCTAATCTGAAAAGGGGCATCAAAAAGGCCAAATACTGCTACAAACTAAAGCTAGAGGAGCACTTTTTACACTCTGACCCTCGGCGCATGTGGCAGGGCATCCAGGCCATCAGCAACTACAAACCAAGTAACTCAACCCCCCAAGCCACTGATGTCTTCTTTCTGAATGAGCTTAACGACTTTTATGCTCGCTTTGAGAAAGACAATAAAGATAATATCACCAAGATCGCATCCTCACCCGACCACCCACCCATCACACTAACCTCATCTGACGTCTACACCGTACTGAGCCAGATCAACGTGCACAAGGCTGCTGGACCAGACGGTATCCCTGGGCGCGTACTGAGGGCATGTGCGGAGCAGCTCGCTGGGGTATTCACAGATATTTTTAACATGTCCCTTGCCCAAGCAGCTGTACCAGCGTGCTTTAAATCTACCTCAATTGTGCCAGTGCCGAAACACTCCAGCCCGACGTGCCTGAATGTCTACCGCCCCGTAGCACTCACACCCATTAATATGAAGTGCTTTGAGCGGTTGGTCCTGACACATCTGAAAGACTCTTTCCAACCCTCACTAGATCCACACCAGTTTGCTTACCGTGCCAACAGGAGCACAGATGATGCAGTCTCCATAGCGCTGCACTCTGTACTGACACACTTGGACAATACAAACACCTATGCACGACTACTGTTTGTTGACTTTAGCTCAGCTTTTAATACTGTTCTACCCTCTGAGTTAATCACCAAACTTAAAGAGCTGGATATTAACATCTCACTTTGTAATTGGATTACGGACTTTTTGACCAACAGACCCCAGCATGTCAGGTCAGGCCACATCTGCTCCACTACCATCACACTCAACACTGGTGTACCACAGGGTTGTGTGCTAAGCCCGTTCCTTTACTCCCTCTTCACCCACGACTGCAGACCGGTGTATGGATCCAACAACATCATCAAGTTTGCAGACGATACTACGGTGATCGGCCTCATCAGCAACAACGATGAGTCTGCCTACAGGGAGGAGATCAAGCACCTGGCCACTTGATTTCAGAAAAGGAGGAAGAGCTTCACATGAACCCGTTCACATCAACAGAATGGTTGTTGAACCTGTCCCATCCTTCAAGTTCCTGGGGACCCACATTTCAGAGAACCTATCCTGGTCCACCAACACCTCTAGCCTGGTCAAGAAGGCTCACCAGCGCCTATTCTTCTTAAGAACACTTAAGAAGAACCAGCTGTCATCATCTACTCTGGTGAACTTCTATCGCTGCACAATAGAAAGCATCCTAACCAACTGTGTCACAGTTTGGTATGGAAGCTGCTCTGTTGCTGAGCGCAAGGCACTGCAGCGGGTGGTGAAAACTGCCCAGCGTATTATAGGGACTCCACTTCCAGCCATCGAGGACATTCAAAGGAAGCACTGTGTGCGTCGAGCACGCAGTATTCTTAAGGATTACTCCCACCCCGCCCACAAACTGTTTTCTCTTATGCCTTCTGGTCGGCGCTTCAGGTGTCCCAGGTCAAGAACTAGCAGACTGAGGAATAGCTTCTTTCCCAGAGCTATCTCCTTATTGAACTCTGCCCCCCACTGACACCTGCTCACCCCTCACACACCCCTATACTCTTCCCATTACTCTATTTACACTTTACACTATTTAATATGGACTGCACTACAATGTACACACCTATTTGAAAACACAAATATCCATGCACAACATATTTGTAAACTTCTGGTTGAATATATATTCACACATGTCTATTGATAAATTCCTGTACATTATGTTCATATGTACATTATGTTCATATCATATGTAAATTCCTGTCTATAGAAAATAGCAACTTGTACATTATGCCCATATCTATTTGAAAATTCCCAACTACAGTTAACAGTAACTTGTATATATTGTTCATACACTGTAAATTTATAATTATAGTCACTTGCAATCTGTATACTATGATCATATAATATCCTGTACATTATGTTGATATCTATTTGCAAATTCCTGCCTACAGTTAATAGCAACCTGTACATACGGTTCATCCATTGTAAATTTATAACTATAGTTACTAGTAATCTGTATATTATACTCACATAATATCTTTCTTTAATAGTTACCCATAGCTTCTCCCTGCACATATCCCTTTTTTTCTAAACGTATACCTTTATCCTGCACTTTCTGCTAATTGCACTTCTGGTTAGACCTAAACTGCATTTCGTTGCCTTGTACTTGTACATGTGTAATGACAATAAAGTTGAATCTAATCTAATCTAATCTAATCTATATATATATATATATATATATATATATATATATATATATATATATATATATATATATATATATATATAACATCAATATTAACAACAATAACAACAACTATCTAAACAGTAGTGATATACAATTATTATTATCACCACTACCATTTTTTATTTTTTTGTGGAACATTCAGGTTACACTGTGTCTCTCAGGCTCTCACACTCGGACACACACTCTCCAGCGGGGGGAGCAGTGCGGCCTTCTCCTAAAATTATTCTCAGTTTTTCACCTTCTGTTAATTTGGAAAAATTTGGGATTTTGTGAGTGATGATCTCAGTGAAGGTGATCCTTATATGTTGATATTTTTGGCAGTAAAGAAGGAAGTGCATCTCCATCTCGAACTCACAAACACACACTCTCTCTCTCTCTCTCTCTCTCTCTCTCTCTCACACACACACACACACACACTCTCTCTCTCTCGCTCTCTCTCTCACACACACTCTCTCTCTCACACAACACACACTCTCTCTCTCTCTCTCTCTCTCTCTCTGGTGCATGCTGGGAGGTGGTGTGAGAGCAGCGTGTGGAGCGTGGTGTGAGAGCGAATGAGCATTTTCCAAACTTTGTTGGAAAACTTTTCTACTACTTTGAGCTTTTCCTTCTGAAGCACAAAAAACATAAACTTTTGTCTAAACATCTAACAGCGATCACACGGCGTTATTAGTGTTAATCCGCCGGTGTGTGTAGCTGTTTATCTCGTGGCGGGGTGCAGGGATGGCGGCTCACCCAAGCGGTGGAGTCAGTCCTCTCTCACTGTGAGGTGAGCGCCGCGGTGTCGGTGGAGTAGGTGTTGTTAGCGGTGGGAGAGTGTATCGGGTGTGAAAACATAATGTCCACGTCGCGGCTGAACAAGGCCGTGGTGGTGTTTGTTAAGGAGAGGGAACTCGTACACCAGCTGATTGAACACGAAGTAAAGGTAAGTGGAGAACTTTATTCCGTTACTCTGCTCGGTGCTACAACAATGATGGTCACCGTGTCGAACATTCCTCCTTCAACAACCCCGCGCTGAAGCACGTCGTGTCCTTCAGGCGTACAGTGCTCATGTTCCTGACTGAGGTAGTGTGGACTAAGGTAGTGTGGAAGTGCAGGAGAAAAGGAGCTTCGGTAGGGAGCGTGCACGTTCAATGGTGGTGTTGGGTGGAGCAAGCCCCAGTGTGCAGCAGTCAGGTACTGCAGAGGGGCAGGAGGGGAGCCAACCCACTAAAGAGAACAGTGAAATGACTGATGGTGAAAAAAAAAAGAAAAGAAAAATAAGCACTCGGAAGACACAGAAGGACGTAGCTCCAGCAGAGGGCTCAAACACTATGAGGGAATCAGTTTCATTGGAGGGGTTAAGTAGCATGGGTTGGGCGTGCAGCATTGAAGAATTAACATTACCTTTAGAGCAAGATGATGACTTCATAGATGAGGACTACGAAGAAGATAGATATTCTGATATATCAGACATCAGTGTGTCACAATTTGGGGGAGATCAGCAACTCTACACACTCGAGGAATATTTGACGAAAATGTATTAAAAAAACTATCAATATCGAAGACCATTTCACAAATGTTAAAAAATGTATAGCAGCGGTGGCACACTTACAGCGTACCACAAGCTATGACCATCTGAGTAAAAAATTAAATGGCGATTAAAAGATCACATAAAGAAATGGCAGCGGTTTCATCCCAAGCTAAAATGAACACACCACACTGGGTGCTCTCTGTCCTCCTGACTAAATCACATCACATGGGTGTTGTCTCTTTGGCTATAGCTGTCCTCATATGCCTTTCTTTCCTTTTACCTCTTTTTTTTCATGGATAGGTTAAGAGTAAGTACTTTAAACATTAATGGAGGCAGGGATAGGAAAAAACAGGCTGTAGTTATACAATACATTAAACAGAAAAACATAGATGTCGCTTTCCTACAAGAAACACATAGTGACAAAGAAAACATGATAGAGTGGCAGATGAGGTGGGAAGACCAACTCTATTTAAGCCATGGGACAAATTTCAGTACTGGGGTAGCAATTTTAATTTCAAAAAAATTAAAAGTAAATGTAACCAAAAGCATTGAGATAGAGCAGGGCCGTGTTTTAATGGTACAAGCCGAAATTGAAGGGCAAAATTTTTTATTTACCAACGTTTATGCCTCAAATAAAGGAAGTGAAAGAGTGAATACATTTTATAAAATAAAAGACGCAATTACACAACACGGTAACAACCACATTGTAGTCATGGGCGGAGACTGGAACTGCACAGTGGGCACATTTTACAGCAGATAGGAACGCAGAAGAACCGCACTCTCAATCTTCTGATGCCCTAAACAACATAATTAAAACATGTGGACTAGTGGACCCTTGGAGAGAAAAGAACCAGGGAACAAAACAATACACATGGACAAAAACCACTGAAGAAAGAATAAGTGCTGCAAGACTGGACAGATTTTATGTTACAAAAACTTACAGAAATAAAATCCTAACCAGTTCTATTCATCCTAGTGGGTTTTCCGACCACCACATGGCTACAATAGTCTTTACACTGTCTGAAAAAACAAAACCTCGTTTTTACTGGTGTCTTAACTCAAAACTGCACCAAGATATAAATTTCTGTTCTAAATTCTTAATCTTTTGGCACATGGTGGGAGGTGGGGAAAGTACAAATTAAAATATTCTGTCAACAATATACAGCACACACAAATGCAATAAAAAAAGGCGCAGTTGAACAATTAGAGAGGGAGATAACAAACCTAGAAAATGAACTACTTGCAAAAAACAAAGGGGAAAAAAGAAATTCTTTAGAACAAAAAAAGAAGACATTAAGCTCCTTTTTACACGAACAGGCCAAGGGAGCCCTCATCAGATCACAAATCTCCAACATCAAAGACATTGATGCCCCAACCACCTACTTTTTCAAACTGGAACTAAAAACTCGAAGACAGAACCAAATGCTGTACTTAAAACTTCCGGATGGCAGCACAACTACATTGTGTGAAGAAATGAGAAGGATCGCAGTGGACTTTTATAAAAATCTTTACCACAAGGAAACCACCGACCCGCAATGCAGTGAGGAGCTAACAAAAGAACTACCAAAACTAACAGAAGAACAAAAGGAAGCCTTAGACACAGACATTGAACTACAGAAACTAAGTACAGCAGTGAAACAGCTATCTACTGGGCGAGCACCGGGCATTGATGGACTCCCAGCCGAATTCTACAAGCAGTTCTGGGAAACACTAGGAACAGATCTACATTAAGTTTTTAACTGGTCCTTCAACATTGGGAAACTACCAACAAGCTGCACACGGGCGGCTTTATCTCTGCTTCTAAAAAAAGGAGACTTGGGTGTTTTTAAAAACTGGAGACCTGTGGCTCTTTTATGCACAGACTATAAAATATTATCAAAATGTTTGTCAAACAGACTAAAAGAATATATAGGCGAAATAATACACACAAGTCAGACTTACTGCATACCTTGACGCACAATAATAGACAATGTTTTTACAGTACGTGACATGATAGAACTGTGTAAAATGAATTCCTATGACTTGGGTTTTTTATCTTTAAACCAAGAAAAAGCCTTCGATAGAGTGGACCACACTTACTTGTTCGACACACTAAAGGCTTTTGGATTGGGAACAAGGTTCACAGCGTGGGTCAAGCTTTTATATACAGATGCTTGCATCATACTTAAAGTTGGAGGAGGGCTTAGCTACCCTTTTAAAATACAATAAGGGATCAGACATTATACAGCTTGGCCATTGAACCTCTACTACACCAACTAAGAAAAAACATGAACAGGCTATCAGAATATGGGATAACAAACAAAGTAGTGACATCGGCTTACGCAGATGATATACTGGTTTTTATCACCAAATAAGAAGACATGCATGTCCTCTCCAATAGCCTAAAAAAGTATCAGGCCGCATTCTCTGCATGTGTCAATTGGTCAATTTGGTCGCCTCGGTGCTGTGGCATAAGTTCACAGCCCTTGAAACATCGGAAACAATAGTTAGAGAGATTCAGAGAAGAATGGTGGACTTTTTCTGGAACGGACAGCAGTGGACACGGGCACCAGTTCTCTACCTGCCGATACAGGAGGGAGGCCAGGGCTTAATTGATCTATAAAGCTGAATAAAAACATTCCGTCTTCAGACAGCGCAAAGACTTCTTTATGAGAATGAGACAACATGGACTCACACAGCATGTCAGTTACTTCAAAAAGTCGAGGATCTAAAATATGACAGACATTTGTTCATCATGAACTTAAACGAGATCAATACATCTAAAACATCAAAGTTTTATCAGACGGTTTTAAAGGCGTGGTCTTCACTCTTGAAAATCAGCAGAACGGGGGACCAGCCATGCCTCTGTGTAAACCAAGAGCCCCTTTTCAGCAACCCAATGATTCCAGCAAAAATCCTGACATCAAGGAACCTACGTCAGCGCTTCCAAAAAGCTGGAATTATGAAACTTGGGGACTTGAGGACTGGTAGAACTTGGAAACCCAAAACTACGCTTTGTCTCAACGTATACAGCAGTGAATAATGAGAGAAGTGATCCTAGCGCTGCCTCGAGAGTTTCACGAAGCTCTGGAACGGGACTCCGGAGGGGACCAACAACCTTTCCCCCCTCTCTCCATCTCAGCAACAGCAGAACGAATAGAAACCAACGGAGGAATACTGTCTTTCAAGATACCACAACTGACAGACTTTGAAAACGCCACCAAGAAAGCTCTATACATTACCAGCGTGAAGGTGATCCATCAGAACTCTCTGGCCGGTGTAAAGGAGTCGAGGTGGTCGGATCTGCTGGCACCGGGCTCTTCCCCACAAGGTAGCTGGAGGTCCCTGTACAAACCCCCTACAGAGAAGCGCACAGCTGATCTGCAGTGGAGGATCGTGCACGGAGCCGTGGCCGCAAACAGACACATAGCACATATCGACCCCAGCTTAGCTACACCATGCCCCTTCTGTGGGAGGGATGAAGCTATAGAACACGTCTTTTTAAGATGTGAGAGGCTAAGACCAATGCTCAATACCTTAAAGGGGACATACGGTGCTACATGCACTTTTTCAAGCTGTTTGGACTGAAATGTGTGTTAGGAGAGTGTGTACACAACCACTCTACAATGATAAAGAGCCGCCCAGCTTTTAATTTATTAAAATAAGATGCCTCTTCTGAAATCAGGCCGATCTCAAAAGCCTGTCGGTGTGACGTCACACCGACAGAGGCCTCTCCCACTACAGTTGATTGACACTGGTGGTTTAGCAAAGACCCGCCCCGAGTTAGAAAAAAGCTGTCGGCCATTGTTTTTCTACGCTGGAGCAAAATGGCGCCTACACGAGTGTGGTGTGCAGTTTTTTTGGTGTAGTGCGGTGGTCTAGTGGTTAGGATTCCGCGCTCTCATGTGGTAGCCCCAGGTTTGATTCCTGCTCAAGGCATATGCTTTTTTGCACTACATATTTATAAAGTTTTTATAAAGTTGCGTAGTAGACGAGGCGAGTCCGCTGTGCTTCTGTAAGCTTTTCTGACACCAGGAGAGACTCAGTCACACACACACACACACACACACGTTGTCTGTCAGAAAGGTCTCTGTTTATTAACAGCAAAAGATCGGTTTATATATGTTTGACCAAACGACTGTGCTATAGACATATGTTACTACAAAGAAAATGAACCATTGTAAATGTCCTGGTGAGATCCCGAAAAAACAATGCTTCGCGTGTATGAGGTCGCGGGTTGAATACCCGGCATTTCCATGAGGTAGCCATTAATCCTTCGTGGTCTAGTGGTTAGGATACAGTGCTCTCAGCCCAGCAGCCCGAGTTTGATTCCCGGTCTGAGAAGTCAAAAAAGTTTTACAACCAAATTCACATGTAAAATTATATATATATATATATATATATATATTGTAGCGTTTTTCGACGCTAGCAGGGATCTTGGAGTACGAGTGAGCTTACTTGCTCCCCAATGCAAATGGCTGGGGAGTAGTTTATTAAACTCAGCACAAGCACACACACACAGGTCAAGCACACACACATACACACACCCAACTTGGCCGAAGCCACTAACCCAAACACCCTTCTCTCTCATGGTGGACACATAGAGAACCCCCGCAAGGAATGACGGTCGTCAGCCGCCGCCCCGTCCCCGCCACACTGCCCCCACCCGAGCTGTGACCGTCCCCGGTCACCATGACTCCCAGTCTTGGAGGCGTGAAGGCGGTCCACCGGGGTCCATTTGTGGAGAAGTGCAACATTGTCCCGGAGGCGGTCCGGCCTCCGCAGAGTTCGATGTTTCGCCGGCGTGCGGCCGGTAAGGCCGCAAGACGGTCTCGGTGGAGCAAAAGTCGCGCCCGCCCCGCCAACCGCACCCGGTAGATGACATCAGAGCGCTGGGCAAGCACTGTACAGTGGCCCACCCAGTGACACATGAACTCTATTCCTTCCGGAGGAACACACCCACACTTGCTCGTACTAGTAAAATAAACTGTACAAATAAGGGCATAATAAAAATATTACAAAATATAGGGGAAATATATATATATTTTGTTATATGTTTATTTTAGTAGTTAAATTTATTTTCTTTAGTAGTTCTTTTTATTAATATTTATTCCTTGCATATAAGCTTTTATTTTCTTTTTAAGGTCACTGGCTGTCGTATAAGCATTTCACTGCATATCATACTGTGTATGACTGTGTATGTGACAAATAAAATTCGAATTTGAATCAAAGGAGAGGAAAATAGAGAGGTGGAAGGAGACAGAGGGGGAGAGAGAGAGACAGAGAGGGGGAGAGAGAGAGACAGAGTATGGGAAGGTGAGCGTGAATGAACAGATGCAAGAGGAGACAGGAAGATAGCAGCAGCGAAGATTTAACACGTTAATATCAGATCTATGAGGAAGAGAGCAAGAGAGTAGAAATAACTCCTTTATATATAAAATAATTCTATCATGTAAAATTATTTTTAAATGTTTTTTAAATATTTTTAACTGTTGTCAAAGCTATACCCCACGTGTGTTGTGAAGACACGCCCCACAGAACTGGGGGGCGGGTTCAGTAGAGGTCATTAACATTTAAAGGAGCATGTACTGAAATAGGTTGCTGAGAACAGAGCTACTTTTTACCAGGTAAAAGTAATGTTTTTTTTACACAACAATTGAGAATTTTTAATTAAAGTATATTACAAACTTTTCATTAGGACCCTAAAGAATCATATTAACCTATGCAAAATTGGGACTCTATGTCCCCTTTCAGAGAATGGACAACAAGTTTTGAGCAAGCCTTAACAGAAGACGTACATTTTTGGCCCGAAATACTCAGTTGCAAACAAAAATAAAAGATCTGCATAACAAATTTTCTAATTGGCAAAGCAAAACTGGCCACATGGCTCACAAGAAAAAAATAAATAAAAAATGATGGTACCCTAAACCCAGAAACCATGCTTAAAATTCTCGTAAAAACCAGACTAAAAATTGAATTCGCTTATGCAACAATAACACATAAGCTGCTCGATTTCTATGATGTTTGGGGACAAGAGGAAATTTTATGTAATGTAGAAAATGACTTGCTTTTTTAACCTTCTAACATAACTATATACACAATATATTGTTGTTGTTTTTTGTTTTTGTTTTGCTTTACACTTACTTATCCATGAATGCTAAAATTGTTCTTAAAGAAGAAAAAACAACTGATATTAGGAGAAAATGAGTATATGTGTGTGCGCGTGTGTATACAGTGGTGTGAAAAACTATTTGCCCCCCTCCTGATTTCTTATTCTTTTGCATGTTTGTCACACTTAAATGTTTCTGCTCATCAAAAACCGTTAACTATTAGTCAAAGATAACATAATTGAAC